>SJYQ01000305.1:1073735-1188453 GCA_006410935.1 Redunca redunca
GCTGGTTTTTCCTGTGGTCATGTATGGATGTGAGAGTTGGACTGTGAAGAAGGCTGAGCGCTGAAGAATCGATGCGTTTGAACTGTGGTGTTGGAGAAGACTCTTGAGAGTCCCTTGGACTGCAAGGAGATCCAACCAGTCCATTCTGAAGGAGATCAGCCCTGGGATTTCCTTGGAAGAAATGATGCTGGGGCTGAAGCTCCAGTACTTTGGCCACCTCACTCGAAGAGTTGACTAATTGGAAAAGACTTTAATGCTGGGAGGGATTGGGGGCAGGAGGAGAAGGGGACAACTGAGGATAAGATGGCTGGATGGCATCACAAACTCGATGGACGTGAGTCTGAGTGAACTCCGGGAGATGGTGATGGACAGGGAGGCCTGGCATGCTGCGATTCATGGGGTCGCAAAGGGTCGGACACGACTGAGCGACTGAACTGAACTGAATGGATTCTCTCTCCTCTGACTCCAGCTCCCTGTATCTTTCTGTTTATGAGTCTTGGTGCTTGTGTCACGGTTGTTTATCAGAGACTGTGCCCACCTTCACTGTCTCCTAATGACTAAAATGTCCTGATATTTAACCTTAGCTGATCTTTGATGTCTGACTTTATACAGAACACAATTAGGCAAGATGGAAGTAAAAGTTTACACAAACAGTAGCTAATTCATGCTTGTTAGTAGGAAGTCTAATACATTCAGGCTAATTAGAATAAATTATTCTGTAAGTACATTTTTTACTGAGAGTTATTTATAATCTCCCAACACATTACTCAGAATAAGTGCCTCATGAACAAGTAATATTCCATTGTCAGGTTATAAATAGAAATATTTATTTGTTTGCTGGTAATCTTTAGAATATATTTTTATCTAACAAGGGAATTCATTTTTTTCCCATTTGTATGTTCATACAGTATTAAAGTACTTTGAAGACTTGGTTACAAGTTCACAACTATGACTTCATGAGCAATTAGGTATATATCAATGCAGAATAAAAGGTTCAGACTTGACCCAGGAAGACGATGAAAGCACACCTCTTATTAAAGTTCAATGCCTGTATACTGTGCCCCTTGTAGAAATGAATAAATTAAATGCAAGCCCTTCTGTTACTTGTGACCAGGGTAAACTTACCAGAAGCTAATTAGGGTTTTAATTCATTTATTAAACATTGATTGAGTGTCTGCAGTATGTCAGACACTGTCCTGGATCAAGAAAAAATATATATTTTATATACTTGTATACAGAGATACTTATACACAGAGATATTTACAAAGAGGAAAAAAATACAGGAAAAGATGGTAATAGTAATCAGAATAATAAATGAATATTACATAATAGGGAATGAACGAAATAGTATAGGGATAGGTAGAGAAGTGGGTCTAGTGAAATTCGGGAAAGTTTTATAGAGGAGATGTTTACTTGAGCTAAGTCTCAAACCACAAAGGACAGCTGCTGCAGCAGCTAAGTTGCTTCAGTTGTGTCCGACTCTGTGCAGCCCCATAGATGGCAGCCCACCAGGCTCCCCCATCCCTGGGATTCTCCAGGCAAGAACACTGGAGTGGGTTGTCATTTCCTTCTCCAATGCATGAAAGTGATAAGTGAAGTCGCTCAGTTGTGTCCGAGTTAGTGACCACAAGGACTGCAGCCCACCAGGCTCCTTTGTCCATGGGATTTTCCAGGCAAGAGTACTGGAGTGGGGTGCCATTGCCTTCTCCACAAAGGACAGCTAGCAGGGCTTATTAAACCTAGGATCTGGACAAGCCCCTAGCATCTATAAATAGAAAGCAGGGGATACACGAACTCGGATGGGAAGAAAAATGTCTACTTATTCCCTTTCCCTGAACTCTAACTGAAAATTAGCATTTCCATCAATTTCAAACGTAAGCAACAAACCACAGTAATATTAACAATGACTTCGGACCAACAGAAATTGCAGACATTTCTGGTAGAATTCTGGTGCTTCATCTTATTACTTTATCCACCACCCAAGAAACGGGTTTCTTACTCTATCAGAATCTTACTCTATCAGAAAGACAATATTAGATTGTCTTTCATGGCTTCTTGGAAATGTCTTTTACACAGATATTAAAGATGTTATCCTGAGGCTGGGTCTCTGGCCATCACCAAAATGCCCAAGGGCTCCATGGCACCAAGAACATTTACCACCAGAGTCAGAGGATACTTAACCAGATGTAAATAGAAAGGCTGATTTGTACACTAATAGAATGTATTTACAAAAGTCTGCAAAAGCGTAGGAGGAAAGGGGTAAGAGAAAGCAAAATTCCTTCAGAAAGGACAGCAGAAGCCCCTGGTTCAAGAAATACAGGAGGAATATATCAAAAAGACCTGAAAAAAAATTGGACAGTGCTTTGGCAAGGCAAAACATACACTTACCTGGTGAAAACTTAAGAGACAAAAAGATGGGTAAAAAAGACTTAAAGGGAAAACGTGTGCTCAGATTTAAAAAGCAAGGAGAACTACAGCATATGATTGGCCTTAGAGTGAAGGCAGAAATGTGAAGTTGCCAACATCTCTGCCTAGAGAATCCCCATGGACAGAGGAGCCCGGCTGGCTACAGTCCACGGGGTCGCAAAGAGTCAGATATACAGACCAGCAGCCCACATCTCTAGTTGTACTTGGGTCTTCAAAGTTGCATGTGTTGTCTTTGAAAAAATGTAAACAACCATAAAAATGCTGGGATTAGATGCCAAAATAGGGCCTAAAATACTATAACACATGAGGGATTATGAACAGAAGAAAGTCAAAGGATACAAAGCATTTGCGCTAGATGAGGAAGAAAATCTGAGGTCCATTGACAATGACATTGGTCAGACTGGACAGTCTTCACTAATAGGCACCAAACACTTCCTGAAGATGAAAGGCAGTCTGTTCAGCTGGGATTTGACAATAGAGAAACATCACTGGAAGTTGAAAAGCCTTTCCTGAGGCCAGCAATGAATGCACAGAAAATAAAAGCAAGGAGTTTAAAGCCTCAAGATATTTTGCCTTGTTACTTAATAACAAACAGTATGCTATTTTATTGCATTCATAGCATTTTCTACACTCCTCACATTCTTCTACGTTTTTTAAGCGTGAAAATTAAATAACTTGCCCATGATCACATAGCTAGTTAGAAGAACGGGGCAGGACATACATGCAGCTGGCTCAGAAGCTGGAAGAGGATGTCCTATATCAGGCAGTCAATTTCCAGAAGAGTGTCTTGGCAAAAATTCCTGAGTTTCTTACCTAGATAAATATAATAAGTCCCCTACATATGAATGAGTTCCATTCTGAGTGGGCATTTGTAAGTCCAACAAAGTTAAATTAGGTACCCAACTACCATAATCAGCATAGTACTACATTGTGATAGGTTTATAATACCTCTCATACAAATAACGCATAAAAAAACACACGCAAAAAAAAAAGAAGACATTTTTAATCTTACAGTACAGTAGCCTGAAAAGTACAGTAATACAGGATAACAGCTGGCATACAGGGGCTGGTATCCCGTGAACAGCCAGGAAGCGTTACTGGCAGGAAGAGGGAGATGGCAGAGCTGAAGCACCCTCAGCAACAAGAGACGGAGGGCAAGCTGCAATTTCACTCACAGCTGATGTGAATGGAACACACATTTGCGTCTTTGAGAGTCTGCAACTTTAACGTCCGTATGTAGGGGACTTGCTGTAATCAGTTGTGGTAGTTACTGCCTGAGAAATGTTGTCACTTTCCTTAAATAAACAGACATCTAAGAAAACTTTTCAATGGTGGAAACATATGGAGATTTCCGGAGAGATGTGTGCCTCGTAGTGTTTTCCGAGGGGCAGATACTCTCCATCTGAAATCTGTTGATGAAGTCAGTGAATGAGTGGTCATCACATGGCTAAGGTACCTTCTCTTTCTACTCTGGCTTTACGAAGAACACGTTTCTCTGCGCCGCCCCCAACCCCCCTGAATGCGCCTCTCCTCTGTTTATGACCACAGGTTCTTGGCAACACTGAGTGGGAGGCTGTGGATGACCCTACCTTCCGGAGCTAACGGGTCTGAAATCATAACTTAGTTATGGACCGTGTCTTCAGGAACAAAGCGTATACCCCTGGCTCAAAGTGAACACTTCGAGGGCATGCAGTTCCGCCACGTAGCACTGACACTGGGTCTGGATTGCTATGTCCAGCGATTTCTATCATGTCCTATGACAGTGATTCTTTTCTAGGATAGAAAGAAGTTCCGTACGTTTCGTGTATAAGCCAACCTTGACCCCTCCTTCTCCATTTCCAAAGTTCATAATCACCAACCTAGCCTTCCGGTAACTTGCAGATGTGTCTCCACGCCCACTGCCGGTGGCACTGCCACCTAGCGCAAGCCTGCGGTACTGCAAAAGCCTCCCACATAGCTTCCCTGACTGATCTCGTCCAGGTCAGCATCAGTTCAGTCCAGTTCAGTCCCTCAGTCGTGTCCGACTCTGCGACCCCATGAATCACAGCACTCCAGGCCTCCTTGTCCATCACCAACTCCCGGAGTTCACCTAAACTCATGTCCATAGAGTTGGTGATGCTATCCAGCCATCTCATCCTCTGTCGTCCTCTTCTCCTCCTGCCCCCAGTCCCTCCCAGCATCAGGGTCTTTTCCATTGAGTTAATTCTTTCCATGAGGTGGCCAAAGTATTGAAGCTTCAGCTTCATTCCTTCCAATGAACACCCAGGACTGATCTCCTTTAGAATGGACTGGTTGGATCTCCTTGCAGTCCAAGGGACCCTCAAGAGTCTTCTCCAACACCACAGTTCAAAAGCATCAATTCTTCGGCGCTCAGCTTTCTTCAGAGTCCAACTCTCATATCCCTACATGACCACAGGAAAAACCATAGCCTTGACTAGACGGACCTTTGTTGGCAAAGTAATCTTTGCTTTTCAGTATGCTGTCTAGGTTGGTTATAACTTTCCTTCCAAGGAGTAAGTAATTTCATGGCTGTAGTCACCATCTGCAGTGATTTTGGAGCCCCCCAAAATAAAAGTCCGACACTGTTTCCCCATCTATTTTCCATGAAGTGATGGGACCAGATGCCATGATCTTCGTTTTCTGAATGTTGAGCTTTAAGCCAACTCTTTCACTCTCTTCTTTCACTTTCATCAAGAGGCTCTTTAGTTCCTCTTCACATTCTGCCATAAGGGTGGTGTCATCTGCATATCTGAGGTTATTAATATTTCTCCCAGCAATCTTGATTCCAGCTTGTGCTTCTTCCAGCCCAGCGTTTCTCATCATGAACTCTGCATAGAAGTTAAATAAGCAGGGTGACAATATACAGCCTTGACGTACTCCTTTTCCTATTTGGAACCAGTCTGTTGTTCCATGTCCAGTTCTAACTGTTGCTTCCCGACCTGCATATAGATTTCTCAAAAGGCATGTCAGGTGGTCTGGTATTCCCATCTCTTTCAGAACTTTCTGTAGTTTATTGTGATCCACACAGTCAAAGGCTTTGGCATAGTCAATAAAGCAGATATAGACATTTTTCTGGAACTCTCTTGCTTTTTCCATGGTCACCATATTCTCACACAAAAGCCACAGTGATTTTTCTTATCACTGTTCTGCTGCTATGCCCTCCATGACCTTCAGAATAAAGCAGGATTTCCTTAAACTGCAATGCAAGATCTTCAACATGACCTCCGACTCTATCTTTAGTTTCAATTCTCACTATTCCTTCCCTCTCCATCCAAGCAACAGTCCTACCAAGTTACTTTTGGTACCACAGACACGCAGGCTCCTGGAAGTCCGAGCCTTTGAATGTGCCACTTCTTTTCCTAGAACCTTATTTCCCTCCCCTTCCCCCAGCATTTTGTCCTGAAAAAATAGCCATCACGCTTCAGCTTATAATAGTTATGGAGTTCCTGCCTCCAGCAGCAATTCCGAGCAAGATACTCTTGTACCAGCTATTTGTGCGTCTGAGTCTCTACTAGACAGGGCCCGGGAGGCAGGCTCCGTGTCCTTGCTCTCACTGTATTTCCGGCTCCTATCACAGCACCAGGTAGGTACTCAGTAAACATTTGTCAATTGGGTAGATGAACAAGATAGGCTTGTAATGAGGTTTGCTCTTTAAAATAAATAATATTGACAGAGTCATAATGCTTTCCAGACAATATTTCTACATCTGTGTTTCTTTAAAAATGTCAAGTTAAATGTCACCAATTTTCTATTTGCATAATCACTAACTACAAATTGATGCTCTGCATTAAATGAGTGACATGAGTTGAACATTCTACCTCTGTACCTACCCCACAATCTCCTTTTTTACTAAAGAACTGAATTTTTAAAAAATTTGCTTTATAAGGTATTCTGTTCCATTATTCTTCTCCCTAAAAGGCAGAAAGCAAGTGACAAACAGTTTGAATAATCTTTATATCCCCCAAAATCTACTCATCCTCTCCTCCCCTCCATAAACCCTCAACAAGGTAGACCCACAGGAAGTAAAGGAAATCTGTTGATGGACCAGAGTAAATGATACTGGAAGAAACTACATAGGGGTAGGCATGAGGAATGCAGCTAACGAGCCAGGTAAACGATTTCAGCCTGCTCTGCTTACCCCTGAGAAAGCAGAGGAGTATTTGTGGTTATCACCAAAACATCAATTATCCAGAAGCCACAGTGGGTTGGTAGGTGTCTCAAGGGCAATCATTTCGGAAGGGCTAGATACATCAAATCATCTCCATCTTTAATGAAATCTTCTTTGCTTGACCATGATGCTATTCTTCAGTTAACTGAAGCTTACAGATATCAAATATAAAACTAGCTGATGCAACTTGATGAAATGTATGAAGCTGATTGTTAGGCGTCAGTGTCCTGTTTGAAAAATAAGAGAGTGATTGGCTTTTATCCATTTAAAAAATAATCTGGGAGTCAGTTTTGCCAGCTTCCCTAGAGCCAAAGGTGTCATCAATAAAGCCAGCTTGGTGATGCTTCATCTGGGCAGCTGGAAGCAGCAGCCGAGACACCTGGTCTTGGCTGCTGCTATTTCACCTGCTGAGACACTCCAGGTAGTCCTCCCCTTACTAGACAAGACAGAGGACCTTCCAGGCTTCCAGAAAATGCATACTCTCTTCTCTGCCAGAGCATACATGTCTTCTTACAAGTGGTGAGAAGCTATAGCTTTGCACTCCACTTCTTGGCTTGGGGTCTTCCCTTTGCTTCACCACCTGGGTCTAGGAAGGCATATTAGTTTCCCAGGGATGACAAAATGAAGGATCACAAACTTGGTGGCTTAAGACAACAGAAATTTATTGTCTAAAAGTTCTGGAGGCCGAAAGTCTGAAATCAAAGTGTTGGCAGGGCCAGGCTCAATCCATGGTCTCTAAGGACAATTCTTCCCTGTCTCTTCCTGCTTTTGGTAGCCCCAGGCATTCCTTGGCTTGTAGGTGAACCACTTTAATCTCTGCCTCTTTCTTTGCATGGCACTCTCATCTTGTGTATCTGTGTATTCACATTGTCTTCTTTCTTTTTGTAAGATATGAGTCACATTGGATTAAAGTCCTACCTTACTCCAGTATGATCCTATCTTTACTAATTCCCCTGCAAGGACTCTGTTACCAAAGAAGGTCACATTCAATGATACTGGGAGTCAAGACTTAAACACATCTCCCCTCCCCCCAGGTGTGGGCTATTTATAAAAGGGATAAAAGAAATCTTTCTTGTTTTCTTTCATGTTACTGATAGTTTGCGTGTTTTTATTAACCTGTTACTTACAGGAAAAATAACTTGTCCTTATTTCCATCTTTGGACCAGAAAGTTATAATTTAGTTAGAATTGTATGGAGCAATCAATTCCCGAGTTTCCACTGTGCTTCATCCCTCCACGTTATTCATCAACTACAAATGATTCTCCAATTTCCAGCACTTTCTCAATGCCATACACTTAATTTTCACTAATCAGTGTCAAGCAGCTCATCACCAACTGAACTCAACTCCCAGAACCTCAGCCCCAGAATTCTTGGCTCCAGTGAATTCCTAACAACAGTTATTAACATAAGAATTTATTTTCTTTTGGTCATTTGGGCCGCACTCTCAAATTATGCGTTCACACTTACAAATCTCAAATGCCAACATGTTCCCTTACCACAGGTTTTCAAAATTCCTTCATGGATGGTTATAAGGAAGCAGAATTAGAGAGTCAGTTTTATGACAAGCGACTGCACCATGACTAGGTATGTGGAGAAGACCACCCAGCCGCGTCGACAGACAGAAAAAGCAGGATGTCTTCAAACAGTTACTCATCACTTGGCCTTGTGCCTTGAAGACTGAATCTATCAAGTTTCAGGTATCCACCTGGGATGCTCCCTTGTAGGTGGATGTGTATGAATCCACTTGAACATCTGATTTACCCATTTTTAGAAGCCTAAAGTCATTCTGTAAAAATGACACCAGCGTTGACCTCAGGAAATCTGAAGCTGGGTGGTGTCAGGAATGATGCCGGACAACGCCAAGAACCACAGATCCAGAAAAAATGTCTTTCAGCCTTCGAGAAGAGCACACCAGAGTTCTTGGGTTCAGAGAACAAGTGATTTCTTAGTTCTTCTGACCTGTACTGGAATATTCTACTTTTAGCTTGTGATTTTTTTTTTTCAGTCAGAATGCCCTTTGAGCAATAGTAAGAGAACTGAATGCATCCAAACTCCCAAGGAATATCCGAAGACATGTGCGGAGAATAAACCCATTTCCTCTTCATTTCCCTACTGACGATAGCTGTTTCAAAATGAAGAAAATAGAGGCTCCAGAGATGCACGGTTATCTCTGATGTTTTGATCTGAAGGGCTGCTGAAGACACATTCTGTTTGCTTGTCCAATTCATTTCTCAATTTGTAGCTGACGCCATCACACGGGTGGGGTTTCTATTTTCCCAGCATGTGCTTCCTGCTGATAGCTGTTATTTTAAATTCTATTTTATAGAGCATGTACACTCTTCTACTTAGCCATTTTCTACATTTTATCATACCCCAAATCTGTCATTGATGGTGACAGCCACAAATCCCTGTGGTTTGCTCTCAGGAAAAGATCTCTGTGAAGAAAGATAGATCCGGGGCAAATATCAACCAGGGCTGAATTCTTGCATACGGATCACTTTCCACTTTTTCTGAAAGAAAGAAATGTCACCTCCTCAGAAATGAAACGAAGCCATCTCAGTGAGGATGGGCTATATATTCGTCAACGACTCATGTTCAATGTTTGTTGAGTATCTCTGTTATATGCTAGGCATCTTCCTAGATCCTAAGGGATACAAGAATGAATTGAACAGAAATAGTTCTTAATTGCACGACACTTATATTCTAGTTTACATAATATGATGTGTCATCTTAATCAAAATTTTCTATTTCCTGTGAGTTCTCAAGGGATGAGGGCAAAGGCTGTCATTTTAGTATGCATATTTGGCTTTCCCTAGCTGGATTTTTGGCTTTAAATTCCATTAATTTGTTACATCTTAAATAATTTTTACCAGCTCCTCATTATATATCACTAATTTAAATCATAGTAATAATAATAATAGAAAACACTCAAAGTCCAAACTCATTAGCTTAAAAGCTTCAGGCTTTCTCCTGAGATACAGTATGCACCATACTCTATAGGCTGTATGTAAACCTAACCAGAAAATAAAGAAGGGAATTTCTGCTTTGCAATGAAACCAGTCATAGTTTAATGTCCATTTTGAATGGTGAAGGTATTCTTCCATAAATAGTTCATGAATTGTTCTTTTGGTTATTCCATTAGTTGCAGCCTCTCATTACACAAACCATTAAACTTAATGAGGATGAAACTGGCTATAACTTTTAAGCCTTTAAGCCTCCCCTACCCATGGATACAGGCAATCAACTCTGGGGATATGTTCCCACTACTCATAGGAAAGGATTTACTGGAAGATCACTGGTTCCTTCCCTCCAGGACCGAAGCAACAGCAGCTCCATTAGACAGAGCATGGTTACCATCAAGGGAGACCCCATGGTATATCTCTCTGAACTGTGGATACTTCATCACTCAAGGTGAAAATAGTAGAAAAATGCAACTTGTCACAAATTTGCTGTCTGTGGATGGTTCCTGCCAAGCTGACATATGTAACTTTGCTTCCTCTGATGTCACCGGATAATATAACTCACTGCTGAAACAGTGTTGACAGTGGAAGAAGGAAAAAAAATAAATCTGCCGAGCCAAGGATAATATTACAAAAACAAAGAATGACAATGAGGCTGTTTCTGCACATGTCTGCATTTCAATTGGCAAAGCACAATCTGGAGATGTAGAAATATCACCATGGTCACCGTCTAAACCAGAATTCTGTTCCCAGGTGTGGGCTGAGTGCTTTGCCCATGGACCTCTGCAACTAATTACTAGCTTAAAAAAAAAAAATTGCTGCCCTCCCCTCTTCCCTAAGTAGTACTTGAACATA
Organism: Redunca redunca; assembly: GCA_006410935.1. Lineage (NCBI taxonomy): Eukaryota > Metazoa > Chordata > Mammalia > Artiodactyla > Bovidae > Redunca > Redunca redunca. The sequence continues at coordinate 1,084,146 of SJYQ01000305.1, forward strand.
GCAAATAAAATGAGCAAAATCAGCTTTTTAAGCAACTGCCCAGCATAAGTCATTACTTGGCAAGGGGCTGTAACATTTGTTCAAAATGGTTCTTCACAGTATGACGTCCACTTTCAAGTAGATGTCTTGATAAATATGGCATCAAACCCTATGCCTAGGGAAAAGTCGAGTGGGGATGAAATTATGCCATTTCAGAAGGAAATAAGTAAGTTACTAGCACCATCTGTGGTCTTGTACACAGGCACAGAGCTGACTGAACACATCTGTCATGTTATAGACCTATGGGCTTGCAGATGCTTTAAAGTCAATGACTGAAACTAATTTCTTAGTTTCTTTCACAGCATCTACCACTGCAGGCATTCATTTACTTGTTCAGGAAATATTTTGGGTCATGAGCTAGATACCAGGCACTACGCTAAGAGCTGTGATATAGGGAGTCTCACATCTGATAGGGATCTTATTCTTGTAGAGCTTATACTGTAGCTATGAAGGGGAGGAATTACCAAGTAATCACACAATTATATAATTACACATAATACAACTGCCATGATCTCTTCCCTTGAGTCTTCAAGTGAAATGAATTATTCCTTTCTCTGCCCTTCATTAGTACTTTCTTATTTCTCAGTTAAGCATTCTCTAATGTCTGCTTGTGTTATGAATTGGGTACATACCTCTGGCTATTTAGGTGGCAATCCATTCAAGAAGAGGGCCACATCTTTGTGTTTCTCAATAGCTCGCCCCTCCCACATGCTTCTCTCCCACTACTGACCCCTGCCTGGAGCTCCCACCTGCCTAGCTTGCACAGAGCTTCCCACTCTCCCACCCCACCCCCCAAAAAAATGTAGAAATAAAGCTGATCCATTTACTAGCTCTTCTGTGTGGATCAAATTCATTTTATTTCTTATGGTTGCACTTATACATCAGGGATAAGAATTTACTACTAGCCTCATTGGGGTACTGTAACTCTAAGGATGAAACTGAGACCCTCAATATAAAAGTAGCAGAATATAAGAACCCCTGAGAGGCAGAGTAGTCCGTCCAAAGGCTTAACTAATGGTATGAGAAAAGGAACAATTTTACTGGACTCAAAGATCTAAAGTTGTATCGACTGTATAGTTGATATTCATACTCAGTCTTTGATAAAATGAGAAAATAGAGGCAAGGCAGTGAGTTTTTCATAGGCTAAATTTATTCAACTTGTGTTGAGATTATCTTTCAAAAAATGCCCGCTTTTATGACATAATGGTGCCAATGGAGTTTTTAGAAAGTGTTTTCTTGTTAAAATTTAAACAAAAGGCTATATCTATATCAATCTCTTCAGTTTTTCTTTGGTAATTTTACTGTCCCACAAAATCTATCTGGGAAACACTGACCTAGGGTTTCTGCTTTCATTGGCTGGAACAACTTGCAGCCAAAGTCAGCCCAGATCAAGCTCATTCAGGAGGCAGCTTATTGGCTGGTGTGCTTCATGAGGACAGCAAGATCCAAGGAGGATCAGAAGATAATTTTCTCGGCAGGAGGCCCTTTAAATTCAAAGAAAGATGTAGTCAACTCTCCCTTGGTTAAATTTTTTTCAAATGGAGACAGTGAAACTAGCATTTTTCACGGTGCTTACAGCTTACATCATGATCACAGGTAAAATCTTACCTGTGATAAAGGATAAAGGAAAAAGGGGTGTAGAATAGGGAAACCAAGAGAAGGAAGACAAGGCGCTTCCCTAGCGGTCCAGTGGTTAAAGCTCTGTGTTCCCAACGCAGGGGGCAGGGCTTCAATCCCTTGCTGGGGAACTAAGATTCCCTCATGCCATGCATAGCACAGCCAAAAACAGAGAGCCAGAGAGAGAGAGAAGGAAGACACGAAGGAAGGCAGAGTGATTAATGGTTGATTAATGGACACGAATGAAGGGTGATTAAAGGTTGAGGTGGGAAAATAAAAATCAGAAAAACAAGAAATTCACACACACAAACTGCCACTTACAGAAGCCAGTGATTCATGAACTCTACGTTTACCCCTGATTTCTCTTTAGTTGCTGAAGGACAGAAAACCAAGCCAGCAATTTCACCAAAGACTTCTTAGCACAAAAGAAGCTCTTCAGCTCTGTCAATCACACAATAGCCAAATACAAGGCCAAGACCCCTAACAAGAATGCTATTCCTGACAGATGAGCGTCTTCACCTTTGCTAACTCTGTTTGCTTCCAGGGCTGAGGAAATTAGTTAAAAGATTTGTTATACACTTCTGATTGTGACCCGTTCTTGGGGCAAAAGAAGATTCCAGTTCTGGAACTCTCCTTCCTTAACTACTGTTGAGAGTCAGGGCACTGGTGGTAAGCAAAGCGAAAGCAAACGACACTCAAACCATGGTTGCTCCTAAGCGTCACCCCACATTCTTTCACCTGCTAAGGATGAAAGGGGTTATTAACACAGTAGCATAGATGATTATATGTGTTTTCTCAGGTTTTATAGCCCCAGAAAACTTCCCTTCCACCGAGAAACAAAAGCCTGCCCATGTTTTGATGCCCAGCTCATCAAAGACTGTAATATTGTCTTGCGGGTTCCCACCATCCTTTACCAACAATGCGCCTTTAAGAGTTGGAAACTTCTCTGTTTCTGAACTGAGTGCCTTCACATACACACAACATCTGAAGGAGGATGCGTGTAGGATGTCCAATGACCATGCATCAAGTTCCTGCCAGTTGGGTCCATTACCTGGAAAACCGGAGCTTAGAACCATTTCTGCTGGAAGGGTCCCCTTCCTGTCTCTCTTCCCTTAGAGCTTAACCACCTATTGGATAAATATGGCAGATCCATTGGTCATTCCATTCCCTCCTCCATTGGCTTTTCTTTCAGGGGAGAAATAAACTTTTCTGTTCAGAGAGTAAGCATGGCCTTGCAGTTTCCAGTCTAAGTTATGCTACATTTAAAAGTTGGAAGTGCCCCACAGGCCAAGAGCTGCCGTGAATAAAGATCATGTTCACAAACCCTGTGATGTGGATGGGTCATAGTGCATTTTTCCTCACCCTGTGGTGGGAGTGAAGTTCAATGCCCATGTAGTAAAGATTTTACCCAGCAGGTGGGAGTAATTACACACAGCTCATATTTCTAGGCAGCAACTTCTTTCAAATTTATAACCCAAAAGAGTCTAGTAGTAAATCCCGCAACTGTTTGAAACCTGAATTTGTTAACCCATTCTCCAATTCACAAAACATATATGGTGAGTCATAACTCAAGAGTCTTGAGTTTATATCAGAACTCAAGTGCAGCTGAAGAAGAGAGTTACTGAAAAATAGTTCCCATGGAATTGAGACTTATTCCCACTTCCGTTATATGCTCAGTTTTATTTTAGAGTCACTTAAAATTTTTTTTATTTACCTGAGGTAATTTGATTCTTAGAAAAATTTTTTCTGCCCTTTTTTTTTCTGAAAATGCAATTTTGCCATGTCTTTGGCTATATTTTCCTTGTACACTTTAGTAAAATTTATATCTATGCTTATGAAATACTAATGCAACTGAGTCCCGAGTGAAACATTTACACACTCGCTCACGAAACAGAGATGACTGATCTATTCTCTACTGGTCCAAACATTTCAACTATTTTCAGGTATAGATTAAGTTGCCATCATGATGACAGATGATGACTCTTCCAAGATCCAGTATTTCTTGTATATCTGTTTAGAGACATGTGCCTACAGTTTATAATGGCAAGTCTTGAAATGAGTAGCTTAAGGAATATGCTTTAGACTTTTCTACACTATGCAAAATATGGGTGCAAGGATATGCAGGCATATTTTATTTCAATCCATTCATCTTGTGAAATGCAATGAAGAGAATTATTTTTGTTATTACTGGTAGAGTTTTTAAACCAATCTTATCAGAGAGAGTAATTAAATGAGTAGTAAATATGTCTTCTTCCTGAGCACAGGACCAAACTACATTTCCCAGGCTCCTGAAACCTAGGTGGAGGTCATGTGACTAATCCTGACCAACAGGATGAAAGCAGAAAGTAAGTGTCCCTTCCTAACCAAGGCATTTAAGAATGTGTGTATATGTGTGTTCATGTGTACAGCTGCCATTTTGTACATTTTCATTCTGCCTACAGTGTGCTGGCTATATAGTGACCTTGAAGCCAAGTGTCAATGAGACAAGAGCCATCTTCCTCTGCTACAGCCTAGGAGAAAAAGAAATCCCTGAGTCTCCTCTTAGAGGAGTAAACCAACCAAAAACAACTGGGCTGGAATCTAAATCAGTAAAACAAAAGGTTTCATTGTATTAAAACACTAAGAGTTGTTTTTTCTTTTAAACTTTTTTTTTTTTCCTGCATTGCCTGGCATGTGGTATATTCATTTCCCAACCAGGGACTGAACCTTCGCCCCTTGCAGTGGAAGAGCAGAGTCTTAACCACTGGACCTCCAGGGAAGTCCTGCATTGTTTTCTCTTTTAAACAGCAGTTGTCATGCCCCAACCAAATCATAAAAATGATAGCGTTGTTTATTCCAAGTTTTTGTGAGCTAGTATACCAACAAAAGGCCTATATATAGATAAAATCTGTGATATGGCATACCATTTTTGATATAAATAATGTATCATTTTTCATTTGAGGATGATATAATATTATGTCTCTCTCACATTTAATTTTATAATTTCAGGTTCATGAGTCACTTTTATTATATATATGAGAGTGGGCTCCCAGCCCATATAAGCAATATATTGCCAGCCTTTTCTCCATCCTTAATTGTTTCAATGAGTCTTTGCCAAAGACTGTCTGATATCTTTTGTTTTCTTGTTTAGAATTTGCTATTATAATTTATGATTTACCAATTTTAAGTCATCTCAACTATTTGATTAGGAATATAATAACTGTTTTAACCCTTTCTAAGGAAACAATGCTTAAAAGGAAATGAGGTCTAGAATAGATTATAACTCAGAACTCCTGAGGAATTCTGGTCCAGGGAACCATGGATGAAGAATTTAAATTTAATCTCTTCAGCCTTACCTTATTGTAAGAAACTGAAGACTCAGAATGCTAATTTCCCCTCTCTGATGATGCTGGGAGGGATTGGGGGCAGGAGGAGAAGGGGACGACCAAGGATGAGATGGCTGGATGGCATCATGGACACGATGGACGTGAGTCTGAGTGAACTCCAGGAGATGGTGATGGATAGGGAGGCCTGGCGTGCTGCGATTCATGGGGTCGCCAAGAGTTGGACACGACTGAGCGACTGAACTGAACTGAACTGATGATGCTTAAAGACATCAGTGTGGCTCAGGAAAAGAAAACAAAGTGCAGAGTTAATTATCTTTGACTGCATTTTAGGCTTTATCCTTTGAGGCCACTACATTCTCCATCTGTAAAATGGGCATCAAGTAACATCAATTTTCAAGGCAACTCAGGAACAACCTTAAGACAAGGCATTATTAATACGCTAAAATACAGGTCTTCAAGTCCATAAATAGAGTTGATTTTTTTTTTTAAGGCTTTNAACATCAATTTTCAAGGCAACTCAGGAACAACCTTAAGACAAGGCATTATTAATACGCTAAAATACAGGTCTTCAAGTCCATAAATAGAGTTGATTTTTTTTTTTAAGGCTTTTCTACAGGACTTTAGAAATCATCAGAGAAAAGAATCAGTCTAACTGGATTAGTGTTTATAAATAGAGATGTTCTATAAAATCCACAAAATTTCTGGTATGTTTTAATCTAATTATAATATATTTTAATAATATGGACATAACAAATTTAATTATAACCAAAGGCTGGCCAGATTAAAATTTCTTGCCTATAGAAGAGGCATTTATAAGTACTTTTGCATTAGCACCAATCCAGCCATAGGGCTTCGTTGCCTTCAAGTTATTTGATTTTTTGTGAAATCTAAAGACATCCTGAATGGGATGCCATCCTAGTGCACTTAATGGTTAACAGCATGGGCTCTGGAGTCAGTTTGAGTTCAAATCGCCTCAGTTACCACTGGTATGACCTTGGGCATATTTTCTAACCCCATTGGCTCAGGTTCTTCATCTGAAGAATGAAGATAAAAATCATGATTTGTCTCAAGAAATGGTCATGAGCATGAGTGTGAATTCTCTCCAGGGAAGCACTTTGCACACTTCCTGGTCATACATCAAGGGTTCACCAAACACTGGCTATTTTTACTACCCTTCATCAGCATATTTGAATTGGTTTTATTCTTAATTCCTTTGAATGAATCAAGCTCGCCCATGCGAGCCCGCATCCCACATGCTGTGGGCTTTCAGAATTCTGCCAGATCATTCTTTCTTATCGCACTATCTCTCCACATTTGGCTTCCACAAAATGCCCCAAGGAGAAGAAACACACTCTCTTCCTCTGCCAGACTCATATACTGGGTTGGCCAAAATACTCATTCACATTTTTCCATAACAATGTACAGAAAAACCCAAACTATCTTTTTGGCAAATCCAACACTTACTTAGGATGTCCTAAGTGGAGCTAGTGGTGAAGAACAGCCTGCCAGTGCAGGTGACATAAGAGACGTGGGTTCCATCCCTGGGTCGGGAAGATCCCCTGGAGAAGGAAATGGCAACCCACTCCAGTATTCTTGCCTGGAGAATCTAATGGACAGAGGAGCCTGGAGGCTTACAGTCCATGGGGTTGCAAAGAGTCAGACATGACTGAAATGGCTTCGCACACAAGACTTATTTATCTGCCCCAAGATACTTCTTTGGACATCTGATAATTCTGTAGAGAAAATGAATTCTCCTATCATGCTGGCTTTTCTCACAATATCTAAGGCGTTAGCCAAAATCACTGCTCTCCTATTACTGCATTCCATTCCAACAATTACGAAAGAGTTGATCTCCAAAAATATATTATTATTGAAACATAATTGCAATATATGGTGATTCATTCCATTATGGTTATTAGGATGATCATATTAAGATTACTCAGATTAATGTCCCTCCTAACCACTGTACAAATGTAAGTTTTTTCTGGCAAAAGACATTATGCAATGTGTTCAATTATTCTAATGATCATACATATTCTATATTTTCATCAACCAAGTATTTATTTTAAAAATACTTCGGATAGTTTTAGAGGAAATAATTCTATTCCCAATTGCCACATACAGGCTTAATTTTTTTTTTAATCAATTGATGTAGTTTAGAGGTTAAATAAAACTTATAGTTCTATACAATTCTGTCTAAAGCTACTGGTTTAGCTACTACCTATGAAAATGTTGATAAGAGGAAGAATCATGAGTGATTGTACTGCTTATAGGATTGAAAAGCTGGTCCTAAGGAAGGCTTCCATGTATATTGGGCAGTCTTCTGACACATGTGTCTGGTGGCAGATGAAGTGGCCGTGGCTTCCTCTAGACCACAGCTAGGCAGCACCAACCCCTGCCAAACTCTTGTGTAGGAGGACCTGGGGGTCTATCTCAGGTAGCATCTCCTAGATGGATGAATTCAACAGGATGGATGTGATACAGTGGCTTTTCTCTGGGCTCAAATTTCACTTTAATTCTGCTCTCCTCCCTACCCCCACCCTTCACTCCCAACCCTTCCAGTAGGGATAGCTTCTCATAGTTCCTCTTTCCTGAGTCTATGACATTAGGATTAACTGGAGAGTTTCTATGTGTATACCTAGTGAGAAATGGAAGATTTCCTGCCTTATCAGTAACGAAGAGTGTCTGATGCTGGGAAAGATTGAGGGCGGAAAAGAAGGTTGATGGCACACAGGATGAGATGGTTGGATGGCATCACTGATTCAACGGGCATGAGTTTGAGCAAACTCTGGGAGACACTGAAGGACAGAGAAGCCAAGCCTGGCATGGGTCCATGAGGTCCCAAAGAGTCAGACAGACTGAGCGAGTGAACAACAACACAGTCATGAGCGATCGCAGCCATCACTGATGGTGAGTTGGTGAGCCCCCGAGGGAAATCAGGAAGCAAAAGAATACCTGCCATCTAGCAGCCATCAGACTGCAGCCACTCCCTATGGGGAGCCCTGAGAATATGAAACGCAGCTATCTGGCCCCAGATAGCTGAGGTGCATATCAAAAGAATGATTTCAGTGAGCCCAGATTCTTGCATCTTCTCATATGTAGAAAAGTGCTAAATTTCTTAGCTTGAGAAATCTTGTTTTCCTTTAATTAACAATAATCTTGTGATGTTCAGACTACCTGTCCTTTGCTGAAAATTTCTGTATTTCCTGGCTGCCCCCCATCCCCCCTGCTCTTGCCTCCTCGGGGCACTTCCTTGAGATGCTGCCTACTGGGCTTAAAGTCCTAAAATTCCCACTGAGTAAAATATAACTGCCAACTTATAGGCTGAGAATATTTTTAAAGTCAGCACTAGGGATGGTGGCAGAGATGAGGGTTTCTCTCTTACTGGCTTATTTTCTCTGAAGATCTGTTCAGGGCAGTTAGAATGTGTGGCAAGGAAGGAGGAGGGGGAATCAGATGTTCTATTTTTTATCAGCCCAATTTATTCTGTTTTACTTTCAGGGACACAAGTTGCATTCTGCCGGCCAGCTTGTGATAATCAGTTTAAAGTGACATTTGCTTTGTAATCCATTTCAGGTAAAGCATATGCATTATCTGAACTGAATAAACAAGAGGAGAAAAACATAACTATATTTTGCTGGAGAAAATTCCCATTGACAGAGTGACAGTTTCGTTACCAATTTTTTTACCCCTAGTCAATCATTTTTGCCAAGAAACATATGATACCCCCACAATGGATAAATACAGACTCTAAGTGTATCCTGGGATCAGAGCATCAGAAAGCCATTACCACCCCTAGTTCTGAAGGGGTAACCCACTGAAACTAGCTGTGTTAGAAGGGGGCTCCAACAGGGGCTGGGGCCTTTAGAAGAGGAATTAGTTACTGCCAGTCATGACCAGCCCTAGAGAAGGAAATGGCAACCCACTCCAGTATTCTTGCCTGGAGAATTCCATGGACAGAGAAGCCTGGTGAGTTACAGTTCATGGGGCCGCAAAGAGCTGGACACAACTGAGTGACTAACACACACACACACACACACACACACAACCATGACCACATAAGGAAGATTCATGGCAAATGAATGTGTAGGACTTTCTCCTTTCTAACCTATGAACTCCTGTCAGTGGCCCCCTTTAAGGAAACCCAACTTGAAGACAGAGGGCAAGGGAGCCTATTGATTTCAGCATCTCAGTATACAGAGTTGGAAGAGCCAGGTAGACAGTGTATGAGAAACAGAAAATGACAAAGAGTCATCATGTAAACAGACCTTTAAGATACAAGCCATACTCACTCCCCTGTTCAAACTATAATGCCTTTCAAAGCACAGTTCAAGCAGAGCCTCTTGGGAGTTTTTCCTGGTAACTCTAGTTTTTACTGATTTCTCTCTTGTTTGACTTTATAGCACTTAAAGCTTGTCTTCGGAGAAGGCAATGGCACCCCACTCCAGTACTCTTGCCTGGAAAATCCCATGGACGGAGGAGCCTGGTAGGCTGCAGTCCATGGGGTCGCTAAGAGTCAGACACGACTGAACAACTTCACTTTCACTTTTCTCTTCCATGCATTGGAGAAGGAAATGGCAACCCACTCCACAAAGCTTGTCTTGGTATTTCTCATTACACACATAAGGAAAGGGAGTTATGATCTGACATCTGAACTATTTCTTTCTGCCATATATTGAGGCTTGGTTAGAGGCTATACTGATGAATGGTTATTTTATATTTAACAGCACTGCTCCTTAAATACATAATATTAACTCCATCTCTTAATACTTTAGTGCTTCTGAACTTCCTATCCCAGTGGGTACTTCAAGGTTCATCAGTTTTATTCTCTTAACACTATTTATTAATTGCCTTCCATGAAAGTGTGAAAGTGAAAGTCACTCAGTTGTGCCCGACTCTTTGCATCCCCATGGATTATAGAGTCCATGGAACTCTCCAGGCCAGAATAGTGGAGTGGGTAGCCTCTCCCTTCTCCAGGGGATCTTCCCAACCCCGAGATCGAACCCAGGTCTCCTGCATTACAGGTGGATTCTTTACCAGCTGAGCCTCAAGGGTTGGTTGGTTCCAACCCTGTATGTGTGGGGGTGAAGAAATAGCTCTTGATGTCAGGAGCTTCTATTCTTTCTTTCCATTCACGGATTTACTCATCTGTTCAATAGTCTTTTAGTGTGTACCTATTATGTGTCAATTACTGTGCTCGGCGCTGGGGTTCCACTGGCGACAGGAAAATAGACCTGGCATCATGGAACTTGCAATCTACTGAGGGAGAAGTCATCCAAAAACAATTCTAGAAGCATCACAGGAGGAAGTGTAAAACTGCAACTATGATGAGTGCAATAGAAACAAGGAAACAGCAGTAAGGAAATCTAACAGACGGAACTGACTTAACGGAGATAAGAGAAGGCTTCCTTGAAGACAGGGTCATTTACTTGAAACCAGAAGAATAAATTAGAGTTAACTAGATGACTGCTAGGGGGCTTCCCTGGTGGCTCAGAGGTTAAAGCGTCTGCCTGGAATGCGGGAGACCCAGGTTCGATCCCTGGGTTGGGAAGATCCCCTGGAGAAGGAAATGGCAACCCACTCTAGTACTCTTGCCTGGAGAATCCCATGGAGGGTGGAGCCTGGTAGGCTATAGTCCATGTGGTCACAAAGAGTCAGACACGAATGAGCGACTTTACTTCACTTTACTTTTTACTTTACTAGCACACTGGGAACAGAGACATGGGCCAGGAGCTGCCTGCCAGGGAGCTCTTGGTAAGGATTCTTGGTAAGGATTACATTAAGAGTGATGAAGTTTGGGATTAATACAGACATATTAATATATGTAAAACAGATAAATAACAAGGACCTACTGTATAGCACAAAGAATTATATTCAATATCTTGTAATAATCTATAATGGAGAAGAATCTTAAAAGTATATATAATATATATATATGTATAACTGAATCTCTTTTCTATACACTTGAAAGTAATACAACTTTGTAAATTGACTATAATTTTTAAAAACAGAGAAAAAAGAACATAGTTCATGCATATATAACTTTCTAACACTGGTATGAACTCTTCCTTCAACAAAAAACTTTGCTGTAGAGAAGATTTAAGTAAAAAACTTGAATTCTTTCCAATAAAAATATGCACAATTGACTAATAAAAAGGAAAAAAAGAGCAGTGAAAATCCATTGGATTTGGGTGATATGCTTAAATTTGTGATTTGAAATAATCCTTTGACTTTTATGTGGAATAGTGTGGTTGAGGGGAGGAGTGGTAGCTTGGAGGAGGATATAATGTGAGACAGAAAAAGGGAAGCGGGTGAATTTGAATGACATGGGGTGGGGAGATAAGATCAATAAGGATTTGGTGAATCGTTGGATGTTCAGAAGAAATATACAGTGAGGAAGCGTATATCACACATTAGTAAAATGGGTGAGCAGTTAGTCATTGAGATAGAAAATAATCACAAGGCACCGGATACTCACATACGAAAGGGAAACCACAGGGACACACAGTGTGCCATCCTGCAGAAACAGTACAAGATTTATAACAGAGTATGTAAGAAGATATGGCACAACACTATAAAGAACTACTTTTTTGAGACTTTTAAAATTTTTATTTATTTATTTGTAAACACCCAAACATTCTGTGTTGGGGTATAGCCAGTTAACAGTGTTGTGGTAATTTCAAGTGAACAGCGAAGGGACTCAGCCACAGATGTGAAATTAAAATTATAAAAATATATATACGGCAGAAGCAAAGAGGGCTGAGAATCATGCGTGGTCAATACAGTGTCTTTAAAGCTAAGGACACTGCCCAAGGGTATGACCTCTGTCTTATTGAATTAGTCACTAAAGCTAGAATCACCATAGATATAAAAAACTCGAGGCCTTCCCTGGTAGCTCAGCTGGTAAAGAATTTGCCTGCAGTGCAGGAAACCCTGGTTCAATTCTTGGGTTGGGAAAATCTGCTGGAGAAGGGATGGGCTACCCACTCCAGTATTCTTGGGCTTCCCGGATGGCTCAGCTGGTAAAGAATCCACCCATAACACGGGACACGTGGGTTCAATCCCTGGGTTGGGAAGATCCCCTGGAGAAAGGAATGGCTACCCACTCCAGTATTCTGGCCTGGAGAATTCTATGGACTGTATAGTCCATGGGGTCACAATTTCTAAAATGAGTCCATTTCATGCAAGATTATATAGTAAGCAGAAGCTAGGAAATTATGGGAACGTGTTCTTCTTCCTCTGCAGTCAGAAAAACGGAGCTTTGTGGCACTTAATGTGGCCAACGTCATATACTGAGTCAGCAGAAAAGTAAAGGGAGAAAAATAATCAAGTTTCAAAGTGCTAGAAGGAAACTTCGAGATCATTTGACGTAGCCCCTTCGTGGGCCAAGAGTAGAAATTTTTGTCAAGGTTTGACAGGTAGCGACAGAGGTGTAACTAAAACCCAGGTGTCTCGACTCTCAGTCCTACATTTCTTGTTTCACTCCTGCATATGAATGGAATTTCAAGCTAATGGTTCACTGCTCAAGGATTTGGCCTCTCCCAGTAGCCAAAGAATCCTTTTTGAAAGTGGTGGGGAGCTAAAAAGCACCATGGGGCAACTGAGGCTCGGCTATGTTGGGTTAAAACATAAGCTGATGTGAACCTTGGCAAGTCTACGAGGACCACATCTGAGAACAATTACAACAATTCCCTGTGATCTCAATTTCTTCACCTATAAAATGTGACCGTCGTGAATAATTATGTTCTTCTTCTATGAAAGTATGGTTCCATGTATGATTTCTCCAACATCTAAATATCCCGGCTGGACTTGGGAAAATAACTCTACCTTTCATTGTTTGGAATATGTTTCCTGGTGAAAGGGAATATGTGCTGGTTTTTATCATTGAACATATTTTCATGTTTAAACTCCAGAGAAAGTGAGAGGAAAGCATAAAACAGGAAGCATCTGTATTTTTCACTGGCAGAGCAAGTGGAATTTGATGTGACTTCAATATTTTTTCACTGCCTTATACTCACAGATGGCTCGAATTCAAAAGTGCTTTTGCATAAGAAAATGGGTGGAAACTGGTAAGGCGATCTTGCAGAGAGGAGGGGAGAAAGGACAGAAGGCAAGAAGGGAGTGGGGAGGGAAGAAATTTGGAAGATTATAAAAACTCTCAGGTATTACTAACTCATCACTGGAGGAAGAAAGAGGAAGGGCAAAGAAGGGAGAGGAAGGAGGAGGGAAAAATGGAAGAGGAGGGAAGGAGAGAAAGATTGCAAAATTGCACTGACTTTCCTCAGTATGGTCTAGAGCTAGGGCTTTGATTCAGAGCTAGCCGATCTATTGGGTGGCCAAAAAAGTCATTTTGGGTTTATCCCTAGCATCTCATGAGTCCCAAACGAACATTTTGGCTAACCCAACACTTGGATTGATTCTTCTACTGACTGCTGACTGAGCAGTGTAAATTATGCAGACTACCATTCTCATCCAAAAGACGAAGCAGCCAAGACAGAATGAGAGGAGTTGCAGGTGAACAGAGCCACACCAAAGAACAAGCCTGCTATTTGCACAAAAGCACATGTTCAGCAGGACTTGGTCCCAACACCTGGACTGAAGCACCTAGTCTCTCTCACGTTGCCTTGGAAGGAAGCTCTGTAGCCAGGGTGGTTATGTGATCCCCAGAACTAAACTGTTACTGTGTCCTCCCATTCTACTTTTCAGACCACCCAAGGGCCTCCAGCTCTTGTTTCCTTGGACGTCTTTTCATATCTACAGAAGAATACTACTATCACTTTTTTCCTTCATGCACCCATGGGCTCTGAAGTTTTCCAACCCTAAGGCTCTCTGAGAAGTCAGCAATGTATCAGAATTCAGATTCAAGGAATATTCTTGAAGAGCTTTTCAGCAGGTTTCTTGACTGAAAAAAATAAGTGACATGCAATATTTTGCTATTGATGAGAGAACGTCAAGGAGTTGGCTTGCACCTCCTTATTTGGTTGGCTGCATACAGCTAACACCTACTTTCTTTGCATACCTTAAATTACGAGTAGTAATGACAGGGAGAGAGAAGGATAATCAAATAGTTGCTTTGAAACTCCATTAGGGAACTGTAGATAGACAGGGGAATGTAGAGGGCTTTGGGGGACCACAATAAAACCAATGATCACTCAAGAAAGTAATGGGGAAATTCTAAAACAGTGTGGGCTTGTCTCACTCATAAAGAAAAACAAGTTGCTTAGCATCAAAGCCAAGCAGGCTTGCTTAACAACAAAACCACGTAGCAGAAGTGAGAGAAATGCCCCCAAACAATAAAACAATGGTGGAGTAAGATCCACATCCTGCCCAGCAAGCTCAGTAAATTAATGATCCCCAGGACATGCTCTCTGCACACATGAAAAACAATTTGTGGACCTAGCTTAACCATACAGGGACAAGGAAACTCCCCTGCTCAACCTGGAGGAGGAGCTGATAATGAAAGCATGACATCTCAAGAAAAACAAAGAAGTCCTTTTTCTCCGCCCTACTTTTCCTTTGCTTATAAAACTGTAGCCCACTAAGTTCTGGGGCTCGGCATGTCTCGCTTGCACATAAGCCTCATAAGCATCCTATTCTAATGAATCACTTTTATCTATCACTTTGCTCTTGCTGAATTCTTTTCTGTATTGAGACATAAAGGGTGGTGGTAATGGAGCTCCTCGGAGCCCCAGAAAGGAAACCAATCAGTTCCAGTAACGTTAGCTGGTAGACCATGGAGGCAAAAATTTGTTGATCCCTCTCTCTTCCTCAATAATACAACCTGGTGATCTGCTGGGTTGGCCAAAAGTTTGTTCGGGTTTTCCCACACGACGTTATAAGAAAACCTGAATGAACATTTTAGCCACCCAATACTTTCTTCTCTCCTTTCCTGTACTTGGTCATCCTTCTCTTTATCAACAGTCAGTCTACGGGAGATCATGGAGGGAAGGTTGCCAACAGTTAGGGGACAGGGAAAAACATACAGGATATATTCATCCTGGGGGGGTGTTTCTTCTTCTGCTTCTGGAGCGGGATTGTCCCTTCCCTGTCCCTTCCCCGAATGTCCCCCAGTTCTGCCCCTACTTCCTTCTGAAACCCATACCTCACTTCTGCCCAGACCTCTGACCCACTTGGAAGAAACCCCCTAAATGCCCAGCTTATCTTGAGTCTTCCTTCAAAGCGTGTGGATTCACTGCTAGAATTCCTCTGTACTTTCCCCCTCTCACCACAAATTCTAAGAGAAGAGAAGAGAGAGGAAGCACCAGAGACTGCCTCATACCTCCTTGGTTTCTGATTGTTGCTAACATATTTATTCATTTATTCTGAAGAATCAGAAGTTCTTTCCCAGTGGACAATGAAGGGAAACCCTGGTTTAAAAGCTATAGGCTGAGGCATTTGAAGAGAAAGCGGCTGGTCCTCGTTGAGACTAACATTGGGACATAAAGCACCTTCTGCCACACTTCAGAGCTCATTGAACGTTTAGAATTCGGGGAAACCCCTGACTTTCATTTTTTTTTTTTTTTTTTAGCCACAAGGCAAAGGAAAATCCCCTCTGCTATTAATAAAATAAATACAGTATGGTGTGAAAGTCGCTCAGCTGTGTCCGACTCTTTGCAACTCCATGGACTATAGTCTTTGTTCATGGAATTCTCCAGCCAAGAATACTGGAGTGGGTAGCCTTTCCCTTCTCCAGGGGATCTTCCCCATCCAGGGATCACACCCAGGTCTCCCGCATTACAGGTGGATTCTTTACTTGTCTGAGCCACCAGGGAAGCTCAAAATACAGTAGGCTTTCTCACAAAGAATTATTATTATATGTGAATATGATTATGCCCTACCTTTGGGTTTCTTAATGGGTTTAGAATCTGAATGGGTTCTCTTATCCCTTCAGATAGATAGTCACAACTATCTATCTGAATCTATTTAGATGGGAGAGTCATTTGTATCTCATTAATTTTTTTCAATCTAAAAGTGGATAAGCAAACTTGCCTCACAGATTCATTAGTGCCGTGTATTTTGGGGGCTGTCCTGAGGATTTAAGTGGTTCAACATATTCTTTGGGACAGTTGCTTTTGATTTCCAAAGAACAGACTTAAAATCTGCTTTGAAATCAGTATTTTCTTATAAATTGGAGACAGGCTATATTACTGGAAATAGTATAAATTGATGTGTAGACTGTAGGCAGCCAAGGAGTTTACTATTTAAAGAAATCTTATGGGAAATTATCTCATATTCATTGATCACCCCCTACATTATCTGAGTTATGAGTATGAATTAGGTGTCCTTAAAACAGTACCTACACATGACTAAAACTAGGGTTTTCAGTCTTTTTCAAACATTTTTTTATCCATTAACTTATCTTTAAAATTAAAAAACTTACGATATGTAACAATGCCATCAAGGTATCTTCAAATATTAGGGCCACAGTGTCCTCTATAGTTTGTAAGTCTCCATCACCAACACCCAGAGTGAAGTCTATCTCCGTAATTTAAAAAAAAAAAAAAAAAAGACTTAGAAAAAAACTACTATTTCTCTTCTACTTAGTAAGCAATGCTTCTCTCTGATGGAATGTCTGAACACTGCATGCACAGTAAAGACTGTCAGAGTGCAAAAGGTTATTTGAATATAGCTGTGGAGTTCTCTGGATGCAAAATACATAGCTAAATTACAGAGTCTTGTTTTTAAATTTAGCTTCATAGAACCTAGCTCACTAATGGGGCATTTATAGAAAGGGACAGTAGCACTGTCATGTCAGTCACTCAGTTTGTTTGACTCTTTGCTACCCCATGGCCTATTGTAGCCCACCAGGCTTCTTTGTCCATGGAATTATCTTGGCAAGAATACTTGAGTGGGTTGCCATTCTCTTCTCCAGGGTATCTTATGGACCCAGGGATTGAACTTGGGTCTACTGCCTTGCAGGCAGATTCTTTACCATCTGAGCCACATGGGAAGACCATAGATGGGGTTTCCATTTCTTCCATGAGAAGTTTCCATTTCTGTCCTCCCTTCCCTATTTCCATTAAGTGCTCCTATGCTTTCCTCGGAAATACTGCAGAAGGTTTGGTGCCCATAGAAGGGATGTGGTGAATGATCTCTAAAGTCCCTTCCAGCACTGCAGTTCTATGAATGTCACCCAAAGGCACCAGACCCCACAGTGGAACACTGAAGTCCGGGGCCTGAGGAGGAAGACTGGATCCACGTCCGCTTCTGTCCTTCTGGCCCGTCCTGCCTGTTGCCAAGTCCTCTGCCCCAGATTCCTGATTCCAGCGGCTTCACCTGGTGCTCTCTTTTTCATTCCTTACCCACTTCCCTAGCAAGTACTACCTCTTAGGTTTCTGATCCTCATGGTTTCTCCTGCCCACCCCTCACATTTGCCCTTGATGTCATGCTTCCTAAGATCTCACTCACAGAGCACTGGGGCCTCCCCCTGGCCTGACTTCTATACAGCTCTAAACTATAGCTGACCCCATCCACCTCCCCTCTTGACTTGCCTTGCCTTCCAGATCCAAACCTTCTTTCAACTTTCAGAATCACGTGCTAGGAGCCCTTTTACTTAGGAAGTCATTTTTATTTCATACTGCTTAATTTATATTGCTGGGTTTTATTTTTGTCCAAATGACAGCCTGATTTTTAGCTTCTTTGCTTTCTTGCGACCTCTCTCTCAGACATGTTACAGGATTTGTATCCAAGGAGTCTCCAGACATGTCAAGAAATAATATATCCCAATCTCTACTTCTTAGAAATCTCTTTGGGCTCTGCATATGTCATTTTTTCCCTTGATACCTGGATCAAGGGCAGCTCCTATTCGGTATAACTTTTTTCTTCACCAGCCAACTTGCCTCTTATCTATAATATAGATACCCCTTAGCTATTACATCTCTTCCTAAGAAATCTCCAATCTAATTTTCTCTCTCTCTCTCTCTTGTTTCTGACCACCATTCCAGTTTACAGGTGAGAAGATGACAGAGATAACACCTTAGATCCCATCTCTGTTGATGCAAATGTTGATAGAAGGTTGACAAACACTGGAATCTTAAAAGTACACAAAAATTTTACAACTTGGTTTTTGCACACCAGATAATAGGAGACAGGATGCTTTGCAATGAATATAGGAATGGGACACTTCTTCATTCGCATAATCTGTACCTTCTGAACAAATGAAGAAACGGAAATCTAGTCCTCTTAGAGCTTCAAAGGCACTGAGATGCTCAGGTACCCTCAGGGCAGGGTTCTTTTCATTCTGCCATGCTCTCAGCGGGAGATGTTTGCAAATTAAAATGTGTCTTCTCCACTGAATATGGCATTTATGGTCCTAGAAGGCTTTCAACCCCTTTGTTCTTTTCTTTCATGTACAGAAAATGAGCAAAAATGCAGTTTGTAAATGCCATGTAACCTCAGCTGCTTTGCACTATTTTCTTTTATTTGTCTTTTGAGAATTACATTTGACATATACAAATGCCTTCTTATAAGCAAATGGATATGGTAATAAAGCATCTTAATACATTCAATCAATACATTTATAAGAATAATTCTTTAAAAAAAATTTCAGGTCTTGCTGATACTGCCAAGAAAACAACTCTGGCAGATGAAAGAATTTTAAAGCTGAACTCTCTATCAATCAGTGCTTTTACTTAGTAGTCCCCTTGCATTTTATGTTTCCAAATAGCTTACAACCATTTATCAGGTTTTGCTTATGTCAAACTTGTTGGACAAAATATATGAGCGAACTCCATTTTCCAAATGGGGACCCTGAGACCTGGGGAAGGAAAGTTTCTCCTCTAAAGCTACTGTAACCAACTCAAGAAAACCATTTTACTTTTTTATGGGTCTTGAAATAATTATATGAAGCTCCTGCCACATAGCAGCCACTTTATTTGAGTCTTCCTCCTTTTTCTCTAAAATCAGAACAATCAACAACGAGGTACTGAAAGCCCCTGCGCTATTCTCTACGGGGATGAGAAAGAATGCTCTTGTCTCAAGGACTTTGTAAGCTATTTTTAAAGAAAACACATAAATTCATAACAAAATACATAACCTCCATGGGAATTTATATTAAATGGCCTGTTCAGCATCACGGATATCAGGAAAAGAAGGACACTGCTTCGGACCTAAGTGATCAGGGAGGTTGTTCATGGAAGCTGATTTGGTTCCTGAAGGCGGGAAAGGCTTTCCCAGCTAGGAGACACCCAGGAGCCAAGGCGGAGACACCAGAGTGTGTGTGCTCTATTGAGAAGATGAAGAAAAGGCCAACTAAGAAATTTCACAGAGAGAGAACTTAGTGTAATAAGTCTGCACTTACTATAACTTTGGAAATTAGGTATAAAAGAAGTGACAAAATTTTGAGAAATGTCCAGTCCAGGCTTCTTTTTAAAATATATATTTTATATATTCATTGGGCTGTGTCAGGTCTTAGTTGCAGCATGCGGGATCTTTCCTTGCAGTGCATGAGTTCAGATGCCCAGTGGGATCTTAGTTCCTTGACCAGGGATCAAATCCACACCCCTGCACTGGAACACAGATTCTTAACCACTGGACTACCAGGAAGTCCCCAGTCCGGGTTTCTTAAAAGCTCAGCTTTATTGTCATCTTTGTAATCCTTTGTATGGGCTTATACACACTTTTACAGGAGTAATTAAAGAGAGAGAGAAATTAATTAAAATTCTCTTAAGAAGTAGGGATATTTCTATTATTCCCACCTTGAGGATGACAAAACTGAGGCTTGTGATGCTACCTTGCTGAAATCCACACGACTATTAAGCTCTGAGATCAGCTTTGAGACCCTAAATGTCGATTTTCTCCAAGTCTCTCCTCTTAACCACTCTGCTAAGACACAAAGCCCCTGGTGATTGCTGCCCAGCTGGAGAATAATAGAGGTGGACAGGTTGAAATTGGGAGTCTTGATGGGTTTCCTCTTCTACAACTGAATAGCTGTAAAGACCTGAGCAAATAACATAATAAATCCACATCTCAGTTACCTTATCTGTGATAGTAAATGGAAAACAATTGAAAATAACAACCCCTTCTGGCACATTGTGAAGAGTTGGTGAAATGGTATCTACTTGGTGCCTTGTGTATAAAAACAAACATTTCCCAAACGTTTGCTTGTCCTGCTTCCCCATGTCATCCGCCTCTAATATTTAAATACGTAATCTATTAAACTACTTCCCAAGGTCACGTGACTTGGCCTCACTCCCTACATCATTCAGCAGTTCCTGAAAGTCTTTGTAAATTAACAGAGGTGGTAAAGTGATCTATGTGAATCTCCCTGGAAGGGCTTCACCGTGGGGAGAGTCTGATATTTTGAAGCTAAGTTTCACCTCTGCGGCTTCTTTAGTGTGTTCTGGTTATGGCAGAGTGGTTAATGCTCAGCCCCTGGGGTCTGACTATCAGGTTCCAATCCTGGCTCTACTCTGTCAGCTGTGTGTGTCTACCAGAGTCACTTATTGAATCTGGTCCTGCCTTTGTTTCCTCACCTCTAAAATGGGAATATTAACAGTATCACACACTTGATGAGTTAATACGCCCAAAACACTGGTCACAGGCATTCAAGAAATTTAGTATCTGTGATTTTAAACTATCATGATGATGATGGCTCACAGTAACCATGCTAATAACTTTGTTTTCATATTATAAAAGCTTTCACAGGTACTATTAATAGTATATTTGAGTGCTATGTTTATCCAGAGAGAATGGTAAGGTAATGGTTATTATCCCTATTTCTTAACAATTTTGGGGGGGGGATGGGAGTAAATCATACAGGTTAGTTTTCAATTTTTTGAACAATACAGAAAAATTCAAATAAAAAAGGAAAAATAATGCTGAATTCCACCCCTTCACAGTAAACCACAGCCAGTGGTCTGGTGAACACCCATCCACTCACCTGTTTCTTGACACGTACATGTAACAGACATGCCAGTGTCACAAATGTGACCATACTCAGTGTTCACTCCACAAGCATTAACTGAACACCAAGCCTGGATGTAGGGGATACTGGTGGAGTTGGAGGGAAGGGAATAGTTTGAAAGGCATTTGGAGTTAAAAGGTGTCAGGATGGATTAGATAAAGAAGATGAGAAAGATCAGGGGACAAGGATAATTTGTGGGTTTTGCATCTGAAAGAAGATTGGTTGCTGGGACATTTATTTAGGATGAAGCAAGCACTCCCTTCTGTAAGTGATACTTTGTACTCATTGATAGGCTACGATAATTGTCCATGCCCATCAATATACTTGCACACTATCACTTTTAATGACTGCATAGATTTCATGTTATTTATAGTTTTTATGCATAGTCAGCTATTCTTAAACTGACAAACACTATAGTTGTTTCCAATTTGTCACAATTTCCAATAAGGTTGCACTGAATATCTTTCTAAAGACATTTGGCTTTATATTCAATTATCTTCTTCAGATATATTGTAGGAAGGGGAAATTGATGCTTTTGAACTATGGTGTTGGAGAAGACTCTTGAGAGTCCCTTGGACAGCAAGGAGATTCAACCAGTCCATCCTAAAGGAAATCAGTCCTGAATATTCATTGGAAGGATTGATGCTGAAGCTGAAACTCCAATACTTTGGCCACCTGATACGAAGAACTGACTCATTGGAAAAGAGCCTGAATCTGGGAAAGATTGAAGGCAGAAGGAGGAGGGGACAACAGAGGATGAGATGGTTAGATGGCATTACTGAGTCAAAGGACATGAGTTTGGGCAGGCTCTGGGAGTTGGTGATGGACAGGGAAGCCTGGCATGCTGCAGTCCTTGGGGTCACAAGGAGTCAGACTAAGCAACTGAACTGAACTGAAAGGGTATCAGAACAAACATTTTGATATACACTGTCCTCCATTAAAACTGCACCAATGGAGGTTCACATCAGCAGAACAGGAGATTGCCTACCATCTGTCAATCTATCTTTGTCAACTCTGCCAATGCTCTTTTAAAGCCTTTCTTTTAAAGAGTCAGAGAGGTTAAGTAACTCACATCATGTCACACAGCTAGAGCAGGGAAGCTGGAGAGAATATCCAATTTTCCCACTGAAAATTGAGCTTGTTCTGCTCAATCTGTAATTTTAAGGCATTATCTCTCAAAAAGACAAAAAAAGTAAAACAAAAGTTCAAACTCTTTACAAATGGTGCATCTTTTGTCCTAGCCCTACCCCTCAGGGTTCAGAAGTAATAATCCCCGCACTGGACTCCATCAACAATGTGCCAAACAGGACGATGCTGAAGGGAAAACCCTGACAGCCTTCCGAATCAAAGTTTTTTTTTCTTCTGGGTCTTTGCACTGAAAACTATCAAGAAATTGATGCCTTGTGGCTAAAACATTAACATCTAAAATCTTCTTCTTAAAATACAAAAAGTTGCTTGTTAGGTTAACAAACACGTCAAAATCAGTGGCAGGGTGGAGTGACTTGAACTGTGCACCTTCAGAGCCAGGAAGAAATGCAGCTGACCTCACAGGGTAGTGTGGACATGGGAAAGCCAGCCGTTGGCAGGTGAGCTGTGAGAATACAAGTAAGGGAAACTCCACTCAAACTCACAATGCAGTACACAGCCTGCCAAGACGCCTGGAACGTTCAGCACCGTGTAGTGACCTCCTTGAATGAGATTTCAACTCGGCACAAAAGACACGGCATAAAGGTAGGTCACCAAGGCTCCAATTCTTCTTATATGACACCCTCCTCCCCAATGTAGATCCTTGCCCCTATACACAAACATTTCTCACCAGAAAGATTAGGTCCTCAGGGGGCACTTCTGCAAGGAATGCAGCAGACATGTGCTAAGCAAGACAACAGTGGCTAGAGTGGGCTGGGCTCTGGGACCCATGAGACCAGAGGTTTCCTTTCTTTGGGAACCAACCAGTCTGTCTGGCCCACACAGTATGCTCTGGCCAAAAATGCTCTCGCCAGAGAGAGGAAGGCAAAGTCCAGAGATAAGGTGTAGGTTGAGAGGAAATTAATGCTGACTGTTTCTATACATACCACACATCTTACAAGGCATGTAATTCTCTAATTAAACCCTCACGATAATCTCTCAATCTCTTATCCCCCCTCCTTTTTTTGCCACATGTTTTCATGCTGTTGTTTCCTCAGCTTTTTAAAGAAATCAAAAGTTTTTCTCTACAAAAGCTTCCTCCAACAAGTAGGTGGAAGAAACATCAAATGACACTGTTTTCAGAAAACAAAGCTATGGATGCCAAGATTAACAAGAAAATTTTTCCACCAA
Organism: Redunca redunca; assembly: GCA_006410935.1. Taxonomy (NCBI): domain Eukaryota; kingdom Metazoa; phylum Chordata; class Mammalia; order Artiodactyla; family Bovidae; genus Redunca; species Redunca redunca. Next base: position 1,107,348 of record SJYQ01000305.1, read on the forward strand.
ATCACGAAGTTTAAACACGCTTTCACCAGTCCTTTGCTAGCGACATCAAACAAATTTCAAGGAATAGTCAATTTCCTGACTAATGATAAGTTTCAAGTCATTTGTGACCATTTTCTTTGTGGGAATCTAACAGTTACAGGTCTCTATTGCTGACAGTCAATATAACATAAGGCAGAGAACTGCAAAGATTTCCATTGATTAGGTTAATGTGCCTTGGGTTTATCGTTCTGAACATCAATTTATACAGATAGGGAGGACCCAGGAGACCAACTCTGACTCCAGGATATACTTGAAAGCTATGAATATGATTAATCTTCATTTTAGTAATTTCATCAAGGTCTATCTTTTTCCCCTAAGGGAAGTGAAACCATCAAAGCTAGTCAGTAGGAAATTATGCTTTGGTTCCAATTAATAAGCATTTTACACTCTTCACGAGGTCTACTAGGAGATCATCAGTGACACAGACTTAAAGGAACCAACACGAAAAAGTTCTCATAGAGTCAGACATCCCCTCTCCTACACACATGTCCTGGTGAACAACTTCAGGTTCTGACTTTGCACTTTGCTCCAGAAACACTGAGCATACAGAATTCCTCCTCCCTTATGTCCTTCCTTGATACTCATCTAAAATTTCTAGGTGTTTAGACACTGATCCAGTGTGGTTTATATCAGACCTGGGCTACCAAGTACTGCCCTCATAGTCACTAAGAAGGTGTTTGGGGCCTTACAGTTTGCACCCCTTCCCAAAGAACTCCAAAGACCAGAGATTCTGTGCTCACTTTCCAAAACCTGCATGGAATTAGTTGAATTTTAAGGGAGACAGGGCATCAGAAAGTGCCAGCCCTAGCCTGTACTCGGAGAGGGCAATGGCACCCCACTCCAGTATTCTTGCCTGGAAAATCCCATGAACAGAGGAGCCTGGTAGGCTGCAGTCCATGGGGCTGCTAGGAGTTGGACACAACTGAGCGACTTCACTTTCACTTTTCACTTTCATGCACTGGAGAAGGAAATGGCAACCCACTCCAGTGTTCTTGCCTGGAGAATCCCAGGGATGGAGGAGCCTGGTGGGCTGCCGTCTATGGGGTCGCAGAGTCGGATACAACTGAAGATACTTAGCAGCAGCAGCAGCCTGTGCTACAAACACTGTTAAAGATAATAAGCATTCGAACACCATGGATGGGTGGCCGCATTCATGATATTCACGTCTATTCATGTTCTAAAGTCAGGTGGCTCCATCATTTGCGTACCTTCTGTTTATGAGAATTAGAAAAAGCAATTCCTCTAGGGTAGACACAGACCCATGCACAGAACTAATACTTAGTAAAAGGTGACTAGTTGACTTTAGCCCTTGACTGGGTACTCTGTTCAGTACACATAAAGCACAATTATTTACAGCAGCCCTGTAGGCATTACAGAAAAAGTCACACACTCCAATCTGAGCATTGAACTTCAGGAACAAAAACTTAGAATCAAGATTAACTGGAATTCTGTTCATATGTATTTATAAGCGATATTATTCTCATATGTTTATATGAATGTCTACTTTGTTTTTAAATAAATAGTTTAAGCAGGCCCTCATTTGGGCTTCCCTGGTAGCTCAGCTGGTAAAGAATCTGCCTACAACTCGGGAGACCTGGGTTTGATCCCTGGGTGGGGAAGATCCCCTGGAGGAGAGCATGGCAACCCACTTCAGCATTCTTGCCTGGAGAATCCCCAAGGATAGAGGAGCCTGGCAGACTATAGTCCATGGGGCTGCAAAGAGTCAGACACGACTGAGCGACTAAGCACTTAAGCATGTAAGAATGGCATTCATCCTAATAAGAGAAAAGAAAATTAGATGTACTTAGTAGGTTCTGGTGTAAGTATTCCAGAGAACAAGAAAGCAATTTGTTCTCCCTTAATATTTTCTATCCTTTTCCTGGGAAATCTCTATTTATACCTTCCCAGGCCAGACATTAGGTAGAACAAAGAGGAGGGGAGAAGGAAAGATTGAGGCTTTGGCTGAATTTGGTTACCTCTAAACTCTGGATTTTTCCACCCAGTTGGCTAAGCCAAGATGAGACTGTGAAACTCCAGTCAGACACGCCACTGGCAGCCTAGCTCTGCTACCACAAACAAGCCAACAGAGGCGAAAAACGGAAGATAGGATAATGGAAATCAATGCAAACAAAAGGGCATTGTCTGTCACTCAAGCTTCAAATTCTGTTTCAAAAACTGACAAGTAGGCATGCGTTGAAACCTAGCAATACACTTAGAAAGTGGAACTGAGGAAAAGACATAGCCACAAGGACTTCAGGGGTGACCCAAGAATCTGCTGTAATTTTTCCATTATTTTCAGTTGTTGTGATCATGGAACTATTTGACCTGTAATATCTTTATTTTAGTGGGCACCTTAAAGGATTCATCCATCCCAGCTCAGCATTTTTAGCCAGTCCCTGCTGCATCCAATGATGTACAAAACATTCCAGACAAAATCTCAGCCCCTCAAGTGTGTGAGTCCCAAGGAGGATTTATTTTCACTGTGGAACAACCCACGTTTCTAGCCATTTGTATTCAGGCAATTCAAGTGTTTTCAAGAATATTCTACTAAAAATGTAATTACTTCTCTTTTAATAGAGAAAACGAAAAGAAGGAAGAAATTAGGAGAGACCTCCAGTAAATTGACTTGACTTTTTGTTTCCAAAGATTTGATAAAATCTCATACCAAAAGACAGTATAGAACTAAGCAATTTCAGCCTAGCTAAGAGTCAAATATCTTCTACACTGTTACTAATTCAATTCAATAAATATTCACTGTATCTTTAGCAGACACTATTTAGACAATACACACAAACATAGATGCTCCTGGAATGATAATGTGGCCATTTAAATAGCGGTCCACAGAAGGGTAGCTTCTGTAGCACACACTTTAAAAGCTGCGAGAAAAAAATGAGGTTAGCTCATAATCTACTCAAATATATTCTAGATTTTTAGATAAAGGCGCAAGCTGTTCCAGAACAGTGCACAGTGGGAGATGCATAGGTCAACAGATTTAAGGTGATCTTGTCAAAGTTTTCAGTGCAGCTCAGACACTCAGGCTTTATCCAGGGTTTTGGACATTCTTCTAAATTCTCTAACATGTAGTAACTCCTATAATTCTTTCAATAATCCTATGAGAAAGTACTCTTATTGTATCCATTGTACCCTTGAAATATTGGAAGCACAGAGATTTTATAAAATCACCCAAAGGGACAGGATAACAAAGGGTAAAGCCAATATTTGGGACCCTGTAGTCTGCTTCAGAGTTCAAAACTTTAACCCCCTAGATAGAGCACCCTCCAAATGCTTACAGGAAGGGGAACAGTAACGTTAACACAAACTTGCAGGTAGATGAAGCAGCTCTGGGAAAAGATGAGAAGCGGCACACTTCCTGGGCCTGGAGAGGACAACGCCCCATCTGGAGAGGGGGCCTACTCAATTTCAGGCAGGAATTTGGGTCCAGTCGCCAGATCTGATTTTTCCAGACAAGCAGATAATTTATTTTATGGGAAACCCCATGAGCTATAGATGCTGGAAACTATTCCCAACAAATAAGCCAAAGAAAAGATATCCAAGGTCTAGATATTTGTGACATCTGCTCTGTTTTGAATGGAGTGGCTCTGAGCCTTTTATTTGGGGGGTGGGGGGAGAAGGGAGGTCATATTACCCTTTGAGAATCCAGTGAAAAATATACAAGTTTTCAGAAAAGTAGTTCTAAACATACACCTAAAAATGGTTTTGCCTACAATTTTTCAGAGGTTAAGCATGGTCCCTGGGCTTCCAGGCTGACAGTCACACACACACAGCCATCCTTACACAGCTTTTTTCATGCTCGGCGGTGAAGAAATCCACCCACCAATGCAAGAGACACGGGTTTGATCCCTGGGTCAGGAAGATCCCCTGTTGACTTTGGAAAAAAGAGGAGGTAACTCAGTGTTGAATGGAATATGATGAACCATACGTTTTAGGAAAAGAGCAGGCTTAGGCAACTGCCCTAACAGCTTCCCACATTTCATCCCTTTATTCCTGTGTTGGGCCAAAAAAGTCTCCTGAAAAATAGACTTGTCCAAATTTCATGAAAAACCGAGTTCATGCCACTGTTAATTCATATCCACTCAATGGGGTACAGAGAGCCTGCTGTGTGTTAGGCACAGTGGAAATAATGGGAAAAGAAGTACACCAAGCAACTACGGCTTCTATCTCCATGGAGCTCATCATCTGGTGAAGAATGAGCATTTCCAGTATACTTCCATTTTCTGTTACTACAAGTTATTGAAACACAGAATAATCCAGTATCAGGAGATTTTTAGCCCTAACTAAACCCAATTTATTCCTATGTTGTTGTTGTTCAGTTGCTAAGTCATGTCCAACTCTGTGATCTCATGGTCTGCAGCTTGCCAGGCTTCCCTGTCCTTCACCATCTCTGGAGTTTGCGCAAACTCATGTCCATTGAGTCAGTGATGCCATCCAACCATCTCATCCTCTGTCACCCTCTTCTCTTCCTGCTCTCAATCTTTCCCAGCATCAGGGTCTCTTCCAGTGAGTCAGCTCCTCACATCAGGTGGCCAAAGTATTGGAGCTTCAGCTTCAGTTCTTCCAATAAATATTCAGGATTGACTTCCTTTGGGATTGACTGATTTGATCTTCTTGCTGTCCAAGGGACTCTCGAGAGTCCTCCAGCACCAGAGTCTGAAAATATCAGTTCTTCGGTGTTCAACCTTCTTTATGGTCCAACTCTCACATTCATACATGACTACTAGGAATACCATAACTTTGACTATATGGAACTTTGTTGGCAAAGTGATGTCTACTTGTTTTATTATCAGTACAAAAAATTCCAGAAATATTAGCACAGAGGCAACTCCTTTGGAAGGCAAATAAGTATTTCTTCCTATGAAAAGTCATAGCAACTTAGCCTGCAGACACAGACCACATCCACATAGACCAATGAGACGAAGAAGCAGTCACATGGCTTCTATTGTTCTCAAGCTGACAGAGCCTTAGCTCAGAGGCTGGTAGACCAGTAGACTCCAGGTTCTGATTGATGTCTGAAAGTCTGCATTTCACGCATGCCAGGAAGGACCTCTGTCTGGGGCCTTCATGATATGACAAAGGAAGTAATATGGATTTAACTTACATCACATTTATCACACTAAGACTCTTAAGATACATGCAAAAATTTGGTTTAAACTCAAGACAGACATAAATGTACATTTAGAAACCTGATCCATATTCTAACATGTGCCTGATATAATTCTGTATTTGTACATCTGTGCTTGCCCTAGTTCAAAAACATTTCTTTCTTTCTCAGAGGCCAAATTCTCTTATTATCTCATCAGTCTAATGAATAATTTATAAGTACAAGCAAAAAAAAAAAATCAAGGCTTTCTTGTGCTCTGTGCTCCAATACTCCAAGAAGGGGGAAGATGGAAAGGCGGTCTCAATAGTATTAAATGCTCTGGCCCCTTCCAATTTGCTAGGCAGATGTTCTCCAGACCAGTAGCTGGCATTCCTCAGCTAGGAAAGAGAAATTCCCCCTCCAAAACACATGTTTAGAAATTGGAAGATTGTAGATGTCGCCTATTTGTGGTCTCTGAAGGTCAATGACACATGAGTGGAAGAATAATCATGCCAAATATTGATTTTCCAAAGCAAGTGTGCTGATGGGCTCTTCAAGGAGATTACACAAGCTGAGGAAGTCTGAGAATTAACAAATGTTATCAACCCTCACATCACAAGGACCTGGCATCCCATGACTGCAAATAACAAAAGAGCAGGAAAATACAAACACAACCAAGTCACCTTTGCCATCCCCAGGTACCAGTCATTAGGACTTTGAACATCCTAAGATGATCTGGTCAACCGGATGCACTGGATATCCATTCATCTATCAGTTCAAAGAATGCCTGATGTCATGCTGAATGAGGCTCCTGGGGCTGTAGGTATCGGGAAGCCATAAGTCTCCTTACATTAAATTGTGTTTTCATGCAGTGCAAATAGACACTTAATAGCTGGTTTGATCCCCTACCCAGGAAACTGATGGAAGAGGACAGCTACTTTCAGGGGATGGTAACAGAGTCCAAAGATGTCACACAGAGCTAAAGATTACTGGCAAACCTCCAGCAGTGCGAACTTGCCCTGAACAGACTTTTTTTCCAGCCTTGGGAATATTAGTCATGAAATCCAAGCAGCCATTCTTTTTTTTTTTTTTTTTCAAACTGGAAAAGCGATGAGTTTTATTAGTTGAAGTTACATGAAGTTTTTTGGTTTTTTTTTCTATTGTTTCTCATATGGCATGCCCGGAGCTGGGCAAGATTTTGGCACACGTCTCCATGGAACAAATGAAACAGTTATCCTGATCTTTAGACAGAGAGTCATTTGTCAGTTTTTCAAATGTTATTTGGTGATGAGGGGGAAAGTCAGGAACACACTGGATATGTGGATACATATTTACATACACACACATATATCCCGAACTCAAGCAACTATCTGATATCTGACAAATAACACATCTGTAGACACAGGTTGGATACATGGTTCCACCAAAACTGGATATTAGCAAAGGTTTCACAGGCCAAAATTTAGCTTCAGCAGTAAAAGAAAGAAGAGAAACACGGCTTATGTCTTTGGAGTGCATTAGCAGTTCTTAACAAAAAATATCAACTAACTTATGAATAACATTTCTATAGCTTGTGCTAACAATGCCCAAGTGTTAGGGGAATATCTGCACTGTGTCCGAGTTCCTCAGTTTTGTGCAGTGACTACTTTATCTTCCCTTGGCAGCTTACCACTGTCCTGGTACCACATCCCTTGACCGCATCCTAGAATGGCCCACCGACTTTCCTGAGTCCTTACTTTACTTGGTAATAACCAACCAACTCATCCCTACACAGTTTTGATCCCTATGTGAAGCTTCTTAAAGATCCCCTTAGAAGCACAGTGTAGATTTCCTGTTTTGAAAGAGTTTAAGATATTAATGAGATGTGTTCATCAGTACCAAGTACCAGATTAAAATAATTGATGGAGGGAGGGAAGGTGAGGTGGAAGGAGGAGGAGAAAGAGAGAGAGAACAGAGAATGAGAGAGAAAAGACAAGAGAAAACAGAGAGATGGAGAGTGAGAGAGCAGGCACCACAGCAAGAACTCAAAGGCTCTCAAAGGTATTGATACGAATGTAAGTTCTGAGTTCCGAGGAAGGATAAATGGGACTGAAATGCTCAGGAGAAAGGAGGTGGAGGTGATGGGACTCCAGAGGTGCCTTGAAGTACTTGATTAGCTAAGAGGAAGAGGAAGAACATTTCAGGAGATGAGAAAGATGTGAGTAACGCAGAGTAACTGGAGACGACAGGAGAAATGTCTGCCTGCGTGAAAGAGAAACTGTACTACAGAGCAGGAAAACTCAAGTTGGATAGGCAGGAAGGATTCAGATGATCGTAGGTCTTGGGTGTTGGTTGAGTCTCTGCATGAAGGAAATAAATGATGCCCCCCTGCCTGACAGCATCACGGACATCAAACAGATGGCTTAGTACGGGTGAGAGAAATCCACCTACATAAAGGATAGCCCTGGCCTTCACGGCTGTTGATTCAAATTCCAGAATTGCAGTATTCAAGTGACTCCTTCCTCCAGCAAGGGAATATTTCCTGACAGGGATAATCATAGACCCTGGGTCCCTCGGGCATTTAGCAGCTGAGCCAGTGTGCCATGCGGGGAAAGAAACATGACCGTCCCACTGCGTTCATGAGTACCAGACTTACAGCTACTGAACCCAAGAGTCCATGACTCAGTGCATCTCAGCTACAGATGAATACCCCATGGGATCACCTTAGGCTGCATAAATAAGAAACCTCCCTTAGAAAATATGAAGCATACCCCAAATAAGCCACATGAGTCTTGTCACCGAGAGTTTATCATACATTATAAGCATGCATTCTCATCTTGCTATTTGCAACCTTATCTTTTCAAGCTAAGCAAACACATTTGTATACTTCCAAATACCCTAAGATATGCATTAACATGCCTTGAGTTATTTCTATAATCTGTATATATGTAACAGAAGGCTTCCCTGGTAGCTCGGTGGTAAAGAACGTGCCTGCCAATGCTGGAGACATGGGTTTGATCCCTGGGTTGGGAAGAGCCCTTGGAGAAGGAAATGGCAACCCACTCTAATATGCTTGCCTGGGAGATCCCATGGACAGAGGAGCCTGGTGGGCTATAGCCCATGGGGTTGCAAAACAGTTGGACACGATTTAGCAACTAAACAACAAAAGGTTCATAACATCTCATTTTGTTTCAGAATGGTTTATGATTTTTCAGGGAAAACATGGGTTCCCTTTCATCTGTGTTCCATGGTTGTGCCTATTCATAGTTCTCTCTTCCATTCCATTCTCTGTCATCCACCAGGTCAAGTACGCAGATTTCTTCCCCAGGCTCCTTCATTCTGGGAAATGGGTGGGGAACAATGGGGATGTATAGGACTTTCCTCAGAGACATTGCAATGGCACCCCACTCCAGTACTCTTGCCTGGACAATCCCATAAATGGAGGAGCCTGCTGGGCTGCAGTCCATGGGGTCACAAAGAGTCGGACATGACTGAACGACTTCACTTTCACTTTTCACTTTCATGCCGTGGAGAAGGAAATGGCAACCCACTCCAGTGTTCTTTCCTGAAAAATCCCAGGGATGGGGTAGCCTGGTGGGCTGCCGTCTATGGGGTTGCACAGAGTCAGACACAACTGAAGCGACTTAGCAGCAGCAGCAGCAGCAGCAGAGACGTTTACACTTCACCTTGAAGGATGAATGTGATTCCCCCAGGTGGAAGTAGGATAGGAGAGGGGACACTGCACATCAAGACATAGAATCATGAGAGTGGTATGTTTCAGAAAACTCAACCCTCTGGGTGTGCCTGGAGACTAAGTGAGTGGCGGATGAGGGAAGATGTGGTAAAACATTTAATTCCTTTTTGTCTTCTCTTTTGAAAAAATGCCTGGCTGAGACTTAAGAGAGGAAATAAGAAAAACAAAACTGGGTTCAACCATTCCCCCATTAGAAACTGTTTTGAGCCTCCCAAGGAGCCTGGCCTCAGACCATTCTTATGCACTGACCTCCCAGAATCATGGGTACCAGTGCGCCACGGTTACCATTTCAGGTCCTGGAAAAGGGCAAAAGCTGTGTTCTGCTTGGCACCGTGTTATTGCCATGAAACTTGCATTCTGTAAGGAAAACGCTTTGCTTATATTCCCCTGCCTTGGGGACCCCATGCTGAGCTTTAGCTGTATGTCTTTCTTGGATGTTGGGCTTAAATAAGGACCCCCATGGAGAGTGCAGCCACATTCAGTCCTCAGCATAACAATTACATATTCTATTTATTCCACTGTACATGGCCCCCGAAGTTGAAATCCACTCACTGTTGTCATACACCGATGCCAGTGGCTGCTGTCAGGCTCCACCTAGTCAGGCATAGCTGCTGAATGTGCAGCAGAGGAGAGAAGCGATGGATGGGGGTGACAGGAGGACTTTAAAGGGGTTCCTGCCCTTCCCCTCCTCCCAACGGGAGAGTGGGCATCCTTCCACGATAGTAAAACCCTCTTCTGTTTCTGCTTCTAGATCCTTCAGCCCCAAGAGCACCCCAGCAAACACAGGATAGGTTTTAAGTGTCTGGCAAACCTAAGAAAACAATCGTGATGTAAAGCTGAGTTTGGCAAAACAATTACATATAAAACACACATTTAGGAATGAGCAAGAAGATTCAGACTAGAAATGAATAAATACTGCCTGGCCTGCGGCAGCATAGAATCACTCAGAAAGCAGGGAAAGCAATTTTCTGATACCCAAATGGAGACAGGCAACCGGAACTTGAGCTATGGGCATGCCGTATACATCGGGGCTGTCATGGAAAGAGGAGGTGGAGGAGAGGAAGTAACACTTAGGACTAGAGTCTGTGTCTGCACTGGCTCTCCTTCTGGACAACTGTCTGTAGGTGAAACAGACTGTCAAATATGTGGACTCCCTTAGTACTTTATATATGCACAGATGCAGAAACAGTATCATTTCCACTAAATCTCTTTACAGACAAATATCTAGTTAACTGCTTTGTAGGATAATATCCTTATATTACCAAGAGAGAAACTGGCAACCAAGTGGCAAAGGAACTTCAAAATGCATGATAGACATCACACTAAAAACATGTTTATTGATTCTCTACCTAATAAGCCAGAGATATATCACATGCCTGTGTAATATGTAATTACCTCTTTATATGCCCTAAAAATGTATGCTGCTGCGGCTGCTGCTGCTGCTGCTAAGTCGCTTCAGTTGTGTCCGACTTTGTGCGACCCCATAGACAGCAGCCCACCAGGCTCCCCTGTCCCTGGGATTCTCCAGGCAAGAACACTGGAGTGGGTTGCCATTTCCTTCTCCAAGGCATGAAAGTGAAAAGTGAAAGTGAAGTCGCTTGGTTGTTTCTGACACTTAGCGACCCCATGTACTGGCTCCTCCATCCACGGGATTTTCCAGGCAAGAGTACTGGAGTGGGTTGCCATTGCCTTCTCCGGAAAACGTATGATGTACCACTAATTATTATTAATTAAATGAAGTTCACAGTCTGCGGGTTAGTCAAGTATGACTAATACTAGGGTATTACATGAGGCCCAATTCTTTAATATGAATTGTCATCTAAGTGTAAGAATATACAATTTGATTGTGACCAATGTTTGAGTAAAGTATTTACCATCTTAGAGCCTCTTTGGAATATCTAAATATGCTGGAACCCTGATCAACTCTTTACCTGATAATGTTAAAATATTTGTCTGTACAACCGAATAGCAAGGGGCTCTTGGTAGCCAAAAGGAGCTATGGGCTCCTGCGATAAGCCACTCATGTTAAACTTGATATTTAAACCTATCTATATATACCATGCCTGCATCAGAGCCACTGATTATTGCTAGGTTGGTGCAAGTATGTCACCATAATCAGATCTCAAGTGGACAATCAAAACTGTCTACCACCTGTGGAGAACCGTGAGGGACCTGAGAAGTTACTCTTCCCTTCTTAAAGCGTTAACCTGACCCTCTTTCATGGACGCTGCCTGGAGATATGAGATTCAAGATCAGAGACCAAGGACTTTATGTGATAAGAAGAGCAACAGTCAGTTCGTCAGTATTTGTGCTGGTTCCCTGAGCTCTAGTTCTCACAAGACAATGTGGAAGAGCCAGGTGGCATCTGGTACACACAGGTAGGTTTCATTTACAAGACAGAGAACATGCGTTAGGGAACCCGAATATTTTATAACACTCAGTAAAATCTGTCAGACCTTTGCCCCAGAAGGTGACTTTCTCTTTATTGTCCTGAACAGTAAGTAGACAGGCTGTGGAGGAAGACACTATTTCTCTCTCCCAAGGAGGTTCACTCTACAGCCCTGAAGAAAAGTCCTGAAACAAGGGAGTTAGCGATTCTGACTGTCAGATGAGCACAAAGGCAAAAATCTGCGGAGACCTGTGTCCTCGTCTCTTCAGTGTGATCCTCACTTTCATGGACGACTGTTCCCACCTTCTCTCTCCTCAGACACCTGAGCCGCCGCTGCTCAGCACACACCCTCTGCTTCTTCACTTCTTTCTAGTTTGGTTTTGCTCCCTTTTAGTTTCTTTTCCTGGCTTCTATTTCTCTGCTCATCTGTAAACGTTAGAGGGATCTTGGGCTCCCTTCTTTTTTCTGTCTGCAATGAACCTAACTGTGTCCCCATAAAATTCCCATACTGAAATCCTAACCCCTCACACAGAGTGTTGGTATTTGGCGATGGGGCCTTTGAGAGTTAATGAAGTTGAGTTGAGGTCAGTAGGGCTCAGTTGATGGAATCAATGTCCAACAAGGAGAGACATCAAAGCACTTACTACCCCTCCCTCCCTCCCTCTCCCCTTCCCTCTCCACCAAGGAGAAACCATGTACATAACAAGCAAGAGGCAGCTATCTAAACCCAAAGAGAGCGCTTTCACCAAACACTAACCCCACTGGTACCTTGATCTTGGACTTCTAGTCTCCAAAACCACAGGAAATAAATATCTATTGTTTAAACCACCCAATCCATGGTATTTTGTTACGGCAGCCCAAACGAGGACACTATTAGAGTCTAGCTAAGCTCTGTACTCTCTTTCTTATTTGCCAGAGTGTGTTCTGTTACACTTTGAATTAAATGCATACTCCTGAACCAAGCTACAAAGCCCCATGATCTGCCCCTGCCTTCCTGTTCAGCCTCATCTGACACCAGCTTTCTCTGCACTCATTATCCTCCAAGCTGTGGTCTACTCAAGAAACAGAAAGAAAGCCATGTCAGCCTTAGGGTCATCATGTTAGATGTCTGTCACCCTGATATCCTGTCCTCTCCCACTTTCTCCCTGTTTCTGCAAGGGTGGTTCTTTGTCATTCAGGTATCATTTTAAACATATTTCAGTCTCAAATACCCAACCTAAAATCATCATCTAGTTAGTCTCAGGTCACATCATTCTGTTTTAATTGTTGGCATCATACTTATCAACACTGCTACTCCCTCCTTGGTGATGAGGATTTCTTGGACGATTTCTCGCTTGCTCTGATATGCCTACTACTTAAAGAGCATTTGGAACAATAAATATTTCTTAAATAAATGGATAGCTGGATGAACAAAAGAATAAATAACGTGTAAGAACTGGCAGAGGTAGGGATTCCCTGAAGAACAACACAGGTAATTAAAACAGTAAGACTCTTTTATTATCTTACGGTACAACCTGGTCCACGTATATAGAAGTTATTCAGACATCTGGGGGCCTTTCATTTGAAGATGAACTACTTTAATTCACAGTTTATGCCTAGAGAGTGCTTTTATTTATTTATATATATTTTTTGTGGCGCCTCCAAATTTTAATGGATGGAAGCAGACCCACACACTTGACTCATGACAAAGGTGACATTACAGAGCTACAGGGAAAGAATACTCTTTTCAACAAAAGACTAAGTCAACTCGATGGCAAAACAGGAAGCAAAACTAGAATCTTTCCCTCACTATACATAAGTGAATCTAAATGTGAAAAGTAAAACGATAAGGCTTTCTGTTTAAAAAAAAAAATTAGGGTAGACAAGGATTTCTTAAACAGGACACAAAAAGCTGTAACTGTAAAAGAAAAACCTTGGTAAAATGAATAATGCATTTATAGAGAACTTTTAAATCGATTCCTGATAAACATAGTCCACGGGGTCACAAAAGAGTTGGACACAACTTAGCAACTAAACAACAAACATCATCCCTAAACTTCCTACTTCATGAGCAATAACACTTAAAACTAAGCGGTGTTATAGAAATAATGTGTAAGACTTGACTTTGCTATTTTATCTTTTAAATTGATTTATTTATAAAAACATTTTAGTATCTGCTACTTTGGCCACCTCATGTAAAGAGCTGACTCATTGGAAAAGACCCTGATGCTGGGAGGGCTTGGGGGCAGGAGGAGAAGGGGACGACAGAGGATGAGATGGCTGGATGGCATCACTGACTCAATAGATGTGAGTCTGGGTGAACTCCGGGAGTTGGTGATGGACAGGGAAGCCTGGCGTGCTGCGATTCATGGGGTCGCAAAGAGTCGGACACGACTGAGCAACTGAACTGAACTGAACTGATGTATAGTCACCATGTAGAGACTGAGATTTTGACAGTTAGCAGGAAAAAGACTCTTTTCTTTAGAGAACCTTTAAGTAATAAGATGCAAGATGCGGAAGCAACTACATATAGCTGGGCACAGTTCCTTGGCAGAATATGAAATTCTTTTATCTTGTTTTCTAAGTTTTAACTTGGTAAAATTACATTCATTAGCTAATCTATGTTTCTCAAAAAATGTATATTCATAAAATAATCCCTCAAGTAACTGTGTTTTAGAGTCATGAAAAATTTTTAAAAAATGTGTTTTATCTTATTTTTGAATAGTCTATGAATAGATCTAAGAACTTACCACTATGTAATTTGAAAATTTCTAGTCAACCATTGTGTTGCCTTGAGCAAAACTTTTAATAGCCTGCTGCCTCAATTTCTTAATCAGGAAAACAGATTAACAAAATAAACATCTCATTTTCAAACCAACTGGATATAATAAATGTAAATTCGTGATCTTTTCACAAATCTAGTTTTATAAAGAGCATTAATGATGAGGTGTGTCATAGAATAAAAAGTGATACCTCCTCAATTATGTGATGAATATTTATTGTCATCTCTCTAGGAAAGAAGGAAAAGATTTCTTGGAAGATAGACACTAGGGTATTGAAACCAATAGCTCTTTGAATGCATAAAGTCTCAATCAGAAGTGAATATCAGTTCAACTCCATTGTTTCCTATCACTGCTATCTTCTGTATAACATCTTAGATGGCTTTACTGAAATATAACAAGGAAAAAAAGTGGCCTTGAAGTTGGCCATGGTGGAAATACTGACACCGGAGAATTTGGCAAACCTTAGAAATCAAGGTTTTGCTCTCAGTCACTCTTTCTGTCTCCCCAACTCCCACTGAAGAGCTGCTCATTAAACCACATCACTGATTCCAATCCTCAGATGCATGTAGAAATCCTGTCTCCTACCATTATAAACACATGTGCACACATCACTGGGATCCCTGGGGTAATACATTGGAATGAAGTTTCAGAAAGATCTGGATCCGATGTTCTGAGATGGAATCCAGCTTGTGAAATCACACACCATCTATGAGACCTGCCAGCCTGCAGAATGGAGTCTTCCCAGAGACATAGGAAAGAAGGATGGGAGGGAGGGAGGAAGAGAGAAAGATCCATTTCTTCCTGAAAAGTGTCTGTCTATTTCTCGCTTATATAACACAGAATCTGAAAGTACTATAAGCCTCGAAAACTCCCTTAGCTGTAAAGACAGATGATTCAACTGCATTCCTCTTAATTAAAATAAAAGATAGTTTTAAGTGAAACTAGGAAGCAGATTCTGTATTTGAAAGAGCACTGGTGCATAGATTTGAATATTACACTCCATAAAGACAGCCCATTGTGCTAATAGCAAAGCAGTCAACATCACATTATCTCTGATGCATCCTTTCATCCACTCACACACAAACACGATAATTTATCACAAAGAGCCACTTCCGCACACCCCATAGCCAGAGCATGGGAAGGGGGCTTAGTGAATAGGAAACAAAATGCAAATCGAAAGATGTATCATTTTTAGATCACAGCGCCACTTAAGTCTAGGACCAGAGTAGGTCCATCACTCTGTGTTTCCTGTCCCTTGCCAAGGCCAGGAGCCCTTCAAGTCTTTGTATTTGTATTTACATAAAGGTGTAACCTCCACATGTCAATCTCTTACCTTTTAGTAACTAGTATCATGTACTGAAAAGAACCTGGCCTTAAGAACCAGGCAATTCAAATGGAAAATGACAGAAAGCCCAGAAATAAACCCATGCACCAATGGGTACCTTATTTGTGACAAAGGAGGCAAGAATAATACAATGGGGCAAAGACAGCCTCTTCAATAAATGGTGCTGGGAAAACTACATGTTTGTTTGAAAACTACATGTTGTTGAAAACTATTTGTTTTCAATAAATGGTGCTGGGACAGCTACATGTAAAAGAATGAAATTAGAACACTTCCTAACACCATACACAAAGATAAACTCAAAATGGATTAAAGACCTAAATGTAAGACCAGAAACTATAAAACTCTTAGAGGAAAACATAGGCACAACACTCGATGACATAAATCAAAGCAAAATCCTCTATGACTCACCTCTTAGAGTAACAGAAATAAAAACAAAAGTAAACAAGTGGGATCTGATTAAACTTAAAAGCTTTTGCACAGCAAAGGAAACTATAAGCAAGATGAAAAGACAACCCTCAGAATGGGAGAAAATAATAGCACATGAAGCAACTGACAAAGGATTAATTTCCAAAATATACAAGCAGCTCATAAACAAAATACCAGAAAAACAAACAACCCAATCAGAAAGTGGGGAAAGACTTAAACAGATGAAGACATGCAGATGGCTAACACAGATAGGAAAAGATGCTTAACTTTGCTCATTATTAGAGAAATGCAAATCAAAACGACAATGAGATATCACCTCACACTGGTCAGAATGGCCATCATCAAACAGTATACAAACAGTAAACGCTGGAGAGGGTGTTGGAGAAGAGGGAATGCTCTTGCACTGTTGGTGGGAATGTAAATTGATACAGTCACTACAGAAGACAATATGGAGATTCCTTAAAAAACTAGGAAGAAAACCACGATATGACCCAGCAATCCCACTTCTAGACATATACCCTGGGGAAACCAAAACTGAAAAAGAAACATGTACCCCATTGTTCATTGCAGCACTGTTTACAATAGCTAGAACATGGAAGCAACCTAGATGCCCATCAACAGATGAATGTATTCTAATGCATATACACGGAATCTAGAAAAATAGTACTCAAGAATTTACTTACAGGGCAGCAATGGAGAAACAGACATAGAGAGTAGACTTATGGATATGGGGAGTAGGGGAGGAGAGGGTGAGATGTATGGAGAGAATAACATGGAAACTTACATTACTGTATGTAAAATAGATAGCCAACGGGCATTTCCTGTATGGCTCAGGAAACTCAAACAGGGGCTCTGTATCAACCTATAGGGGTGGGATGGGGAGGGAGATGGGAGGGAGATTCAAAAGGCAGGGGATATATGTATACCTATGGCTGATTCATGTTGAGGTTTGACAGAAAACAAAATTCTGTAAAGCAAGTATCCTTCAATAAAAAATTAATTAAATAAATTTTTTAGAAAAGCACCAGGCATTTCAAATGTTGGGTTAAAATCCTGCCTCTTTTAATAGATGGATGTCACTGGAAAGTCAGATATTTAATCTGTAATTTTTTTCTTACCCTTCAGTTGGGAATCATAACATCTACCTCACGAGGTTATCATGGAAATGACCCATATGAAAGACAGGGGACATCTTGCACAATACACAACAAATCCTCTGTAACAGGCCTCCTCTCTTCCCTTCTCTTATCTTTACTTCCTGTCAAAAATGAGGGAGCAATTCTTAACTTGTTAGGACAAGAACATAATGGCTACAGGCCAGTTAGTGAAAACATCCAGATAATTAGCCCAAAGAGGGATTTTAATTTGGATCTTATTTATTATTCAATGTGGAGTTGATTATTCTTTAAAAAACAATAACAACAACTATGCTTTAAATAAAATATCCCTTTCAGTGACCTTGCTTGGGTTTTTTTGTTTCTAGCCTGGGAAAAAAATCTGGAAGCTCTTTTAATAAGATGGCTGCAGAAAATAAGTTGAGAGTTCATTGTTCCTGACTAGAGACAACCTCAGTAATTATGCAAAAGGAAGGAAATAATTACCATTTTATAATATTCCTATCACACAGGATGCTATTATGTGCTTTATCAACATTTACATTGAGTTCTCCCATAGCTATGGGATTAAGACAATAACAGCAATTAACAACAAAGGCATTAATACAAATAGCACACATCTTTCATTTCACACCTTTCTCTTGGGATTCTAAACGCTTTTCACATATCAGTGTATTAGCCTTAGAGGAAATGAACTACAACAGGCCACAGGTTTGCACAATATCAACATGGAAATTGATGCAACTAGAGAGAGAGGTTCAGTAAAACAGGAGATCCTTCTCTGAAGCTCTTTTCATCACTCTTGAATGGCCCCTGGGCATTAGACTTTATGGATATTTCACTCAACTCGGAGATAAATATGCGATTTGCTATCCTGAAGCACTTTATGGGTGATAAAAGGAATCGTGGAGGAAGAGACGCTTTTTCATAAGTTGAACATACATAGACAGTAATGCAGCCTATTTCTATACAGCCCTGATTTCCAATTGTTTAAGAGTTTTTATACTTATTCCTCACATCCTTCTTTTGTATATAGTTTTTTCTAACGTTTTATTTTGTATTGAAGTACAGCCAACTAACAATGTTGTGATAGTTTCTGGTGGACAGCAAAGGGACCCAGCCACATCTATACCTGTATTGAAAATGGGACCATAGGTGCGTTTTTCACTTGCATGTTTGATTTTTCAAGATATTAATATTTCATAATGGGGAACCATGCCCATCAAATACACTTGTAGGTACCAACATCTTTATCAAGGAATTTATCATTAACTTTTGATAGCAATTGTATTTGGAAATTAAAGGTCTGATTTGTACCTTGTATAAGGATTTAGCTCATTTATTTGCTGACCTTCCTCTTTTGTAATAAATATTTTTTAGCAACTCTACCTTTTAAAGGGCTCTAATTTAGATATTTCATCTAGGAAGGCAACCTGCAAACTGCCTTAAAACAAAAGCAATGACCTGAGTCCTCTTTCACTGGGCCCTTCCTTCTCCCAACACTTTCCCCCTCCATTTCTAAAATTTAAAGAATATTCCTCCACAAATATTTAGGGAAAGTTAGAGAGGGATGAGACTGGGATTTGACTAACTAAATTTGAAACTCTAAGTCTCTTACTTAGAGACTTAGGGATGGGATTTGAAAGAATGTCTTGATAGGTTACTCATCTATAATCCTCTTTGTCTGAGATAGGCATTTACATCTAAACTATTTCAGCCCAGTTAGTCTACACCATAGATTCTTGCTCACATCAACATGAAAGGTTATGTCCGCTTAGCTTCTTGGAGGGATTGCTTTAGCAGCTCTGAACTTGAAACAAGACCAATGCAGATGGTTTTGTGGTGGCTGGATCCAAACGCTGATCCTAATATCAACACTGATTCAAATGAATATTAAAAAGAGCAATTTACTTAATAGCTCCTCAAATGTATAACTTTCAAAGTTTTTAATTAAAACCAAAAACCAAAAGAAATCTTTTGCTTCCTTTTACCCAACATTAATCTGAAAAAAATGCACTTTATCCAAGATATCTGTGAAATTTTCTCCTTGATTTTTGCACTGCCGAATGTTGTAAATTAGGACATAATTTAACAGATCATTTGCTTTTTTTGTTTAACTTTGCTTCTCATAATCTGAGGCTTAGGGAAAAGACCTAGTATATCCATGAATCATCTGTAAGGAAACAGGAAAGGGCAGAATACAGGACTGCAGAACCGGAAAGTGACAAAGAGGAGAACTTCTAGCTACAGAAAGTCCCTTTATTTGGAAATCTGAATAAATGATGACATCAAATTGCTGTATAATTAAAATTACTACCAAGCTCTGAGTTCTTAAATTTTTAAATGGTAAGAACACAGAATTTACAAGGTGATGGATTATCATAACTGAGGATTCTAAAAGCTGGCAAAGAAATCATTTCTTGTCATCCAAAAAAATTTACACCTGAAAAAGGCTGATGTCTGTAGAGTCCTTAAATAAATCATGCCGTATTTCTTATTTGGGGTAATTAGCCTTCAGATTTTTTTTTTTTGAACAATATAGAATGTTTAATGCACATGTGTATATACACACACACAAATACACATATCCATTATACACATGTATTATTTAAGCCAGCATATTAATTATATCTACACATATTTTTGTCATAGTCAGGGGAAGTCTTTTCTGTTTATAACCTGTATAAATTAATTACTAATTAATTGGCTTCTGGTTTGTTATGGCTTGAATTGTGTCCCCCTCAAAGGATATGAGGCAACTCTAACCTCTGCTATCTATGCTGCTGCTGCTGCTGCTGCTAAGTCACTTCAGTTGTGTCTGACTCTGTGCAACCCCATAGACGGCAGCCCACCAGGCTCCCCGTCCCTGGGATTCTCCAGGCAAGAACACTGGAGTGGGTTGCCATCCTTCTCCAATGCATGAGAGTGAAAAGTGAAAGTGAAGTCCCTCAGTCGTGTCGACTCTTCACAACCACAGGGACTGCAGCCTACCAGGCTCCTCTGTCCACGGGATTTTCCAGGCAAGAGTACTGGAGTGGGGTTCCGTTGCCTTCTCCGCTGCTATCTATGAAGGAGATCTAATTTGAAAATAGGATTTTTGTAGATATAATTAAGTTTAGATGAAGTCATTAGGGTTGGCCTTAAGTTAACAAGACTGACGCTCTTACAGAAAAAGGAAAATGCCACGTGAAGACAGAGACAATGAGTAAGAATACCCTGTGAGGGCCAAGGCTGAGACCAGAGGGATGCAGCTAAGAGATGAACACCAAGGCTCCCTGGCCACGACTAGAAGCTCACGAGAGGCACAGAGGAACACGGCCCTACTGATCCCTTCATTCCAGACGTCAGGGCTCCACAACCATGAGAAAATACATTTATCTTCTTGCAAGACATCCAGTTTGCGGCACTTTGTTTTAGCCATCCTAGGAATCTAATCTACCATCCGATTGGCCGTTCAACACATATTTCTCAGCTATGTTGTATGGGCTTGAGATCAAGTTAGCTGCGAGAGTCTTACAGTACTGAGTTATCCAGATTATGAATGTGCCTTTGTGGAGGGAAAGCAATCAGATAAAACATCTGAGGACAATACAGATTTGTAGGAACACCAGTCAGAGGCTTCTAACAGAGGACCACGGAAGAGCTCCCGGTGACAGTAACCTGATGTGAAATCTGGAACAATGAGTGGGAGTTCGATGGAGAAGCCTCTTCCAGACCAGGAGAACCACATGACCAGGGTCTGAGCGGCTTCAACATTCAGTGGACTGTTTAATCTATCAGGAGAGAGACAGACCGGCCAGAGGTGAAGAGCGCCTATGGCCAAGGGATTTATAAGACATTTAAGGCACTGCAACTTTCATTCTATGGGAGGGAGACATATGCATTTTAGTAAGGGGATTGCTATGATCACATATATATTGAGAAGGACCATTCTGATTATGGCGCGGAAAATGGATTGGAAGGTGAGAGAAGATTGGACAGTAGCAGTCGCATGTTGGGAGAACGGATAGAATTCAAGTAGCATTCTGATATGCTGTTATCCATTGTTTAAATTCCCAAAGCACTTTCACATCTAATTTTATGTTTGGCCTCCAGCAAACTCCAGAGATAAACTAAACAGGAACGACCCCCCTACTCTACCATGGCACCAACTGTCACAGCAAAATAATTTGATGAGAATCACACAGCTGGTTGACAATGAAACTGGGACCACAAACATGCCATCTTCTCGCCCTCCATGCTATAGGCGTGCGCAGTGCCCACTGACGAAAACTATCCTGCCATCACGGGGAAGTCATCACTGTATAAAGCTAGAATGAAGTACTGGAAAGATCACTCAGTCCTCAACAGCGGGCGGAGAGTGTCTGGCGAAGGCTCATCCCTGTCCCTCAAGCACATATGTGCACAGCGCCACCAAGTGGAGGAAAATATATCTTGAGTTCAGGTTGGAAGAAACCTACACATTACAGGGTAGGGATTGGGGAAAAGAAGAATCATCATGACGTTACCTCTGACTATATGACTTTATGTATCTATCCTTCATTAGATGAGCCATCAAAAACTGCTGATGGAGAGGAAGAGAAAGGAAGAGGGAATGTTCTTAAACTAGGTCTGGCTATCCCACTGACGATGCAGCCACTAAGCAGAAAAAAAGACAACAGTGTGTTCTCACCTGCATCCAAATCAGCTCCTTTTTTCAGCTCCTTTTTAATGTTCACTTAATTGTGTACCCACTGGAAGACTGGGAACGACAGAAGCCTTTATTTCCTGTATCGATTTGGTTGAAGACACGCTTTGACCTCCAGGAAAGCCTAAGATCTCATGCTTCTAACTCTGGAAATATACACATGCGTGTGTGCCCATGTACCTACCCACATATTTCACTCCAAAGAGAGGAGCTCCCAAACGGAGTAAGGACCCACACTCTGTGGAAGGGTGAAGTATAAGGAGTGAAGTAAAAAGCTATCTCTTCTCTTGCTTTGGGTAAACATGCTGTATCTTCTTTCCTTCCCAGGTTCACCTTTGGTGACAAAGGTCTGTAGCCATCCTCTTCCTGGAAGGCCCTTTGGAAGGCCTAGTAGCTTATGCTGGGGCCACATGAAGTGAAGATCTGGAGAGCCATTCCTAGAAAAGGAAATGGCTACCCACTCCAGTATTCTTGCCTGGAGAATCCCATGGACAGAGCAAGAGTCAGACACGACTGAGCAACTAACACTTCCACTTTCATGGAGAGCTAAACTGAGGATAAAACTGCCCTAAACTTTTTGGTTCCATGCTTCTTGTTGCAACTGAAGAGGTAACATCCAGAACGCCAAGTTCAGTGTGCTGATCTAGCAAGAAGTTCAAAGAAACAAGAGATCCAGTTGTCCTACATTCTAGACTTTCAACTAAGGAGGCAAAGGAATCCTCAGTTGATCACACATGACCCTGCCCTGATCCTTAGGATAGGAAACTACATATATGTTTGCAACCAAACCCAATTCATCAGGGTGTTCATTCATCTGCAGGGTCCTCTCTGCGTGTGTCTTCTCGGGGACAAAACAGAAGATGTCTGGTGAGGACTTGGAGATGTGGGAT
The DNA here is from genome assembly GCA_006410935.1 of Redunca redunca. Taxonomy (NCBI): domain Eukaryota; kingdom Metazoa; phylum Chordata; class Mammalia; order Artiodactyla; family Bovidae; genus Redunca; species Redunca redunca. The sequence continues at coordinate 1,129,832 of SJYQ01000305.1, forward strand.
GTAGCCCATCCTGTCCTTAGAGATTTTCTGCTCATGTGACTTGAAAAACTCTTTCCCAGCTGCTTGTTCATTGAAGGGAAGCCATGGAAGCCGGCAAGGCACAGTTAAGACACTGTGATGCTGGAAATACAGTGATTTGTACTTGGCAGAGAGAAAATTGAAGAGGTAAACATATTGCTGGAAAAAAACAAACCATCAGCACAATGGAAAATCAGGCTCCTTCTCCAAGGCTTCAGCTTTAGGAACCGATGCCACTGTGGGCTGGGCTGTTGTTTGCCTTAATGAAGGACTTTAGAGGGGCTGAAGTCACCACTTGGATACAGCCAGCCAGGGCAAACCTTGCCTCAACAGGACGAACCGGCTGATTAGGGCAGCCCTGGAGAATAGCATTCTGTAGCAAACACTGCCATTTGGATGAGAAGAAAGTTCTAAACCCCAACAGCTGTGATGATGAATGATCCTTCCATACTCTTTGGAAGGTGCGGAGACATTAACCTTGTATCTTGGCCAAACATCATCATATTATATTTTCCTTCCTTAAATCTGCCCTCTCTGCCCCCAGCAAGAGCAGCTGGACAGCACAGGTTGTTTGCTTCCCAGCCTCTGAAGTCAAAGCATGGTTGTTGCCTGATGGCATTTTAAGGTGCATTACGTGGTTATGCTTTCTATCATATCATCTTAATGGGAAGGGTTCTAATTCGGTGATAGCCTTTATCTTTTACAAGATCCAGAGAAAACGTGTAACACTCACAAAGTCCTGGAGTTTCTTTTCCAGCATTATCTTCATTCATTCAACAGTTACAAAATATCTACTAGCTCTAGTTCTGGAAAGATACAAAGATGGGCAAGGGAGGGTTCATGCCTTGCCCTAAAATTAAGAATGTAAAGAATTAGAAAGGATTCTAGGAGAGGAGTATCCAGGGCACAGTGGAAGCATAGAGGAAAGAAGGATAGACTCTACTTAAAAAAATGAAAGACTCAACATGCGAAATGAAAAAAATCCCTTAATCAGTAAATCACAAAATATCAGCAGGACCTAACCATCTTATTGTGATGAGATTTAGTTTTTCAAGAAAAGTTAGAGACTAAGCCATAATACAATCATATGCCAGGGACATTGATGCAGCTGATAAAGAGGAGAGAAGAGAGAGAGAGAGGAAGGGATGTAGGGAAGTCAATGGTAGTGAAGATGAATTCTCTCTGCTCAAACGACTAGAGAGCATAGTAACATGAGCTACGAAAGAAAGGAGAGCTGATGGTGGGCTGAGTAGATAGAATATTTCATCAAGAAAACAAGTAAATGAGAATCAATAAAGAGGTAAATAAAGTTGAAATAGAAAGGACAGATTGCGTCAGCTTATCATGGTTGTTTAATGTCAGACTAAGGAGTTTAGACTTGATTTGCCACAGTAGATTTTTATAAATTTTTGAGTAGGGGAGTGATGTCAACTCTGGAAAGAAGTTGGAATGGATAATTTTGGTGATCTATGTTATCATCTGTCAACAAAATGCAGAAATGATTCCTAAAGAGTGAGATTCCAGGCAGCAAGCGCTCATGGAAATTCAAGGATATAAAGATGAAAGCCTGGAAAGCATAATAGGGAAGAGGGCTTGGTAATGACAGGCCTATTGTGTGACCTCTGCAAATGATGATGACTGTAAATTTCTCAGAATGTCATTTTCACATCTGTACAATGGGGATAACAGTAGAGCTTATCACCCAGGCTAAGAGAATTAAATTAGGCCATGTGGGTAAAGCACTTTGCTAGTTCTCATATATCAACTGTGAGTACCTAAGAAATGCTTCCCAGGCAACCGCCTGGAGGTCAAGAATCCACCTGCCAATCCACCAGGAGACATGGGTTTGATCCCTGGGTCGTGAAGATCCCCTGGAGAAGGAAATGGCAACCCACTCCAGTATTCTTGCCTGGGAAATCCCATGGACAGAGGAGCCTGGCAGGCTACAGTCTATGAGGTCACAAAGAGTTGGACATGACTGAATGGCTAAAACAACCAACAACCTAGGAAATATGCACTGCTTTTGATGTGGGGATAGTTATTGGTGCCTTTGAAACATGGAAGAAGGGTTTCATGAAGCTTACCGGAGTGGAAGAATTAACAGGGTAATGTGCCTAATTGAAATAACTGATTCAAATTCACTTCACAGATACAGTGAATGACCTATGACTGCAGAACAGGGTCGGGAGCACAAAGGGGTAACAATGGAAGCCTTGACAAACTCAGACTTCAACCTAGTGTCAAGCTTCGAGAATTGTCCATGAAGAACCAAGTACACAGCACGCTCATCAGAAGTACCAATTAATTCGTGGGAACATTGAAACACTGTGTTTGGCTCTAGAGATCGGATTTGTCATTGTGCAAACTTGGTGCATGGCTAAAGAATGCTTTGAAAGGAGGCAAAATAATGAAGGAATCAAATGCAAGGGCTTTGAAGTTAAAGTATTACCAGGTTCCCCAGCTTATACTCAATTAGGTTGCCACATGTCATTTATGCAAAATTTCATTATACCTAACGTGCATTATAGAGGGTTTCTGGAATGGAGGGAAAAGAGAGAAAATGAATTTAAATGTCCCAACTTCTATTCATAAATAATTTTATTTCTTTAGTTTAAGGATGTTTCATAGGTGATTGTATTAACAACACAATAAATACATTTCCGCTATCATATTTCACTAGTCAACAGTCAAACTTCCCCCTTGAGTTTCAGCTCCTGCAGGTAGTAATTCACGCAGCTCCTTAGCTACATAGCTCTGAATAATGATAAAGACCAAGAACTAGTGTCAGTGAATCTTCTTTAGCAAGTAGGAAAAAGAATGAGGAGATAAAACTTCACTGAGAGCATTTTTCTCAAAGAAATTTTGAATATATTGGAATTTATAGAATAAATACAGACTAAAATAAATAATAAAAATATTTCAATATATGAATATTTGGGATAACAGGAGAAGGCAATGGCAACCCACTCCAGTACTCTTGCCTGGAAAATCCCATGGACGGAGGAGCCTGGTGGGCTGCAGTCCATGAGGTTGCGAAGAGTTGGACACGACTGAGCGAATTTACTTTCACTTTTCACTTTCATGCATTGGAGAAGGAAATGGCATCCCATTCCAGTGTTCTTGCCTGGAGAATCCCAGGGACGGGGGAGCCTACTGGGCTGCCATCTATGGGGTCGCACAGAGTTGGACAGGACCGAAGCGACTTAGCAGCAGCAGCAGCACTATAAGACATAGAGAAGTGGTGTAGAACTTACACCTGTACAAGAACTAACTGTGAATCTGACAGTTATGAAGGTAAATTGATTCAAATGTGATCTTTTTTTGACCATGAAAATCAGTAAACAGAATCCTCATTTAAAATAGAGTCAGGAGACCAGAAGGGGGAACTCTCATGCCCTACCACTTGATGTCAATTGGCTTTACTAACAGTAAGAAGGCTACTAATTTACTACCCAGCAAAAGGAAAGAGGACTTTCTTCTTGTCTGGCAACAGGGTTGCCAATGAGAGACTGTCACCACTCAGCCAATGAAAAGCCACTACACTCTGAATTTCCAGTTTCCCCCAATGGACTGTTTGTTTATAACTGCCCCCATCTCCTTTATAAAAGACTATTTCTTTCTCTCTTTTGTTCTCCTGATTTCCCTGTAGTTCACCATTGATGGCATGTTCTGAATTGCAATTCTTTGCTGTTTCCAAATAAACTTAAAAAAAATTGGCTGTTTTATTGTTTTATGGTAACAACATAAACAGTATCATTTTCTGAAATGGAAAACAACTGTTAGTAAAGCTCTTAACCAAATCAAAAAGCAATTTACCCTCAATATATATGGCAGTTTATGGCAGTTTCAGGTACTCTTAAAAAATTGAGTGCATTAAAAACCATAAAAAATATGGTGTGCGTGTGTTTGTAAAATAAAGTTATAATCTAACTTGGTCATTAGGAATAGGATTTTCACCCACATGAATATCCTGGGGAATATCACAAAGTCATAACAGATACAACCCTGGCTATCTACATAGTTTTTATAGCACCTCCTGATGTTCTGGTTCCTCAGAACCAGAAATATACTCCTAAATTTCCAAAACCCTTTTTGGAAAGGAATACCGTTAAGGAATACCCATTAAGAATCAATCAGAGAAAGAGAGTAGAGGATATGCTAGAAAGAAAGAATGCTTGATGTTTGTTCAGGTTTGGGTCTTTTTTTTTCCCCCCTATGTATTTGTACTTGCTTTTGGGAAATTAAATTCTGGAACTTATTTTTGCATGCTGAGGTCATAGGATACACTGAAAAGCTCTTAAAATATAACTCACTTATTGAGGATCAACTGCACAAAAACCCTTGCTTGGTTAATCAGACTTACGCTTTTGATACTCTGCTTTTAAAAGAGAAAGACAAATCAATAAGACAGATAAAGAAATTAATTAGGGAATTAACAAGTAACTTCCCTGGCATACACATGAAAAGTATTTTTCATTATTTTATTTACTCAATTAAAAAAAAAACTTTTTAGTTTATATTGGGGTATAGCCAGTTAACAATGTTGTGACAGTTTCAGGTGGACAGTAAAGGGACTCAGCCATACATATCCATGTATCCATTCTCCCCCAAAATCCCCTCCCATCCAGGCTGCCATGTAACATTGATCAGAGCTCCTTTTGCAATACAGTAGGTTCTTGTTGTTTATCCATTTTAAATACAGCAGAGTTAATGTACTCAAGTTTTGAGTGATGTTTTCAACAACTCCCTTTTTCTCTGTTTTTATTACAATGCAAACAAATGTTTAGAATGATAAGGCCAAAGCACTCTCCACCAGAGATTATTAACCTGGGGGCCTAGTACCAGGGGCTTAAAGGTGGGCTGTAGGGGTCTACAAACTGGACGCAAAATTGTGTGTGTGTTTGTCTTTCTTGATAATTTATTTTACCCACAGATCTTATTATAGTCTCAAAATAGTTTATGTCAAAAAGATGTATAACAAAGCAAACGATGTTCCACATTTTTCAGCCATTAAAATGAAATTTAACTCAGTATTTTTTCTTCACAAAACAGTGAAGTAGCTTAGCCATGTCTAGAATGATTTTTCACCACAAAGGTTAAAAGAAACAGGGAATTCAGTGTGACACTCAATAAAGCAGAAGATTAACTGGAACACTCCAGTAAATTGAGGTTTTGTAATTTACCTTACAAAGGTAAGGTAAAAAACAAGAAACAAAACTTCCCAGTTAAATGATCGATCCATGCGGATTCCCAGAGGGAGTGCCTGATAATAAATCACCCCTTAAGCCCCAAGATTTTTCATGCATCCAATGTGAGGTTGTAGGCAGTTATCACTGGGTTGAGTTAAAATGCATTAACTTCATGAAGATAATTCACTGAATAGAAACAAAAGACATTAAGCGCAACTGACTTAGAAAATGAGTCTCCTTTAAAATGCGGAGAGAAAAGGCCCAAGGAGAGAGGAGACTACGAGGAATTTGTGGGAAAGCACTGTGTGTGTATTAGCTCATTATCAGGCTCTGGAATTAGGTAGCTTGATATCAAAGCTCAAAGTCACCCATCAGGACACAATTTTTAGCTTTACCCTCTCTGTATCTTGGGTTTCCCTGGTGGCTCAGACAGTAAAGAGTCTGCCTGCAATCCAGGAGACCTGGGTTCGATCCCTGGGTTGGGAAAATCCCCTGGAGAAGGAAATGGCAACCCACTCCAGTATTGCTGCCTGGAGAATCCTATGGACAGAGGAGCCTGGTGGGCTACAGTCCAAGGGGTCGCAAAAGGTAGGACACAACTGAGTGACTGACTTTCACTTTTCCCTTTCAGGCTAACTCTATATTTCCCAGACTTCCTGGTGCACGAGGTATGCTGGGCAATGGGATATGAGTGTAATCTAAACCAAATTCTTCACAACAGGCTGTCAGCCCCCTATTTTCTCTTTGGTTAGGGGTGTCCCTTTTGTCTTTTTTTCTGAAGGATGGCGCATGGGTGAGTATGATGAGCCAGTTTCCAGCCTGCAGAGAAGGGCACACCTTGAAGCAGGATGAAGCAACACCACAGAAAGTATCTGTGTCCCTGGAAAATGCTGGCAAAGACAGAGCCCTACCTCCCCGCACTACTCACCATCTTGGACGTTTATGTGAAAGAGAAATGATTTGTCTTGTTTAGAGCCATCAGGGACTTTCCTGGAAGTCCAGTAGTGAAGAAACCATGCTTCCACACAGGGGACACGGGTTCGATCCCAGTTGGGGAACTAAGATCCCACATGCCATGTATGGCCACCCTGCCCACCCCCCACAAAAGGAAAAAAGTAACACAAAAAACAAAATAAAGCAGTCATTTCAGGCTCTGTTAAAGCATCCAAATAAATACCTAACTATTACAACATCGAGAGTACCTAAGATGGTGCCACCACATAGCAAATGTTCAACAAATGATGGTGATGCTGTTTCACAGGGCCCACGTGACCACAGCCCATTTCCCAGGTCTACTCTGAGGAAAGCTACTTTATAATGAGGAGAGTTCACAGTTTTCAGAACCAAAGCAAGGATATGGGTAGATGGGGTCAAGTAGTTCTGAGAACTACACTGGTTAAAAAAAATGAGCTCCTCTACTGATGAATTTCTAAGTCTTAAATATTCTGTTGTTAGGATTCCTCTTAAGAAAAGAGAAAGAGTGTATAAGCCTTCCTAAACTTGTCAGACCCACAGCACCTTTTTTTTTCAAGAAGCATATTGTAAAGACAACACTCTGTGGACATGTTTTGGGGAAACAATTTACTGGAGAATGAATTTCAAAAATTCTCAATGAACCAGACTAAGATTATTGTGAAAGAGCACCCTACACTTATAATATCGCATGAGTATGCAGAAGAACACTAATTCATATTTATTATAAGTAAAAACTATACTTCTATATTCTTCATACTGTCTTCAGAAATAAGTCTAGTGAGTCACTAAACAGAGGAACTTTTGAGTACATCATGAATTTCAAAACCAAATCGTTATTATAGTATTTCCTGAGTAACCACAGTGTTAGAGAACCAAGAATCAAGAAAGAAGGAAAAGGAGGAATGGATACAATCATGGCTACTTTGATTTTGATGGAGAGCATTTCTGATATCTGGATATAGTTTTTGATCCAAACCACTCCAGGCAGATGAATTAATAAGTACATGTTTGGAGAAAGAATGCCTGGAAAGTAAATTCAAAAAGAGCAAAACCACAAGAGGAAAAGAAGCATGCAGTCAATTATGGCTAACAAATCAAGCTGACCACAAATTCCGATATTAATAAGAATGTCATGTGCGTATCATGAGGGATCTCCCTTAGAGACTTTCTGATAGCTAAATAATGCATTTTGGTGATTTCACAGTTATATTAAGTCCATAGTGTTCAGCTAGGATCCCATCTTCAAGAGATAAGACAAACGGCACTTAAAACATAGAACAAATTATAAAATACGGTTCTATGAATTTAGATAAAATTGATAGACCAGCAAGCGAGAAGAACATGCTTTAATTGTCTTTCCCTCCTCCCATTTTTATACAAATTTGAGGAAAGAGAGGAGGTATCTAAAGTAAGATTCCCTCCTCAACATTTGAAGATGAATGTATGTTTTTATGAGCCAGCTGTAGAAGGGAAAGCAAAGACTCTCTCTGACAGGCACGTAGAAGAAAATACTAACAATTGAATAAAGGTGAGCCAATTAAACCACTTACTCATGCCTAATATAGTTCTGGATGGTCCAAGCACCTGGCTTGGAATAAACATTTACTTTCTGCAGCATGATATTTAATCAGCTCATCAGATGGTGGAAGGTTCCATCCAGAAGGGCGATTCTCTCTGACCTTACTCTTAATTGGAAACACTGTTTAGGGTCCTGCTTCCCCCAGTACCTCCAGAGTGTATCACTCTCATATATGAATCCCATTAGACCCTCTAACTCAGCACTCCCTTCAGGGCAAGGGTAACAGACTCAGGGATTTCCAAGCTTTCCTGGGATTTCCTGCCAGGTGCCGAAAGAGGAAAGGCAATTTTAGGATGGAGAGGAGGAAACGAACATAGACAGAGACCCAGCAGCAAAACACTCGAACCCCTCACTTTTAATTCAGGAGTGGATAAGTGGAAAATTATCCCTGTTTGGACAGTTTGGAAAAGTAGTTAGTTAAGTGATGTGTCTGAAATAGTGGGGGGCAATAAAATACATTCCATGAATTAACATGATCCCTCTGAACACTATAACATCAAGAAACGTGAAAGGTAGCAACTAGAAAGGATTTTCAAAGATCCAGAGAAATGTCTTTATCTTATGGTTGAGACGATGACGCTACAGAGGGGTTGATTTGCCCAACCAATCAGGTAAATTGATTAATGGTAAAATTAGAATGCCACCCTTGGACTCCCAGTCTGAGAAGAGGTTAAGTCCATTGACTGCACAGTCCAGACTGTCTTGTTCAAATCATGGCTTTACGACTATCTGGCATTGTGAATTAGGGCAAGTTATGTGCCTTAACTATCCACCTCCTTAGCTAGGAAATGAGGGTAATACTAGTACCCACCTGACAGGCTTATTGTGAGGATAAAATGAGCTTATATGTGTCAAGTATTGGGTTGGCCAAAAAGTTCGTTCAGGAGTTCCTGTATTATCTTACAGACAAACCCAAACAACGTTTCTGGCCAACCCAATACTTAGTACAGGGCTTCTGGCACAACATAAGAAAGAAAAAAGAAAAGTGAAGTCGCTCAGTCTTGTCCAACTCTTTGCAACCCCATGGACACCAGGCTCCTCCGTCCATGGGATTTTCTAGGCAAGAGTTCTGGAGTGGGTTGCCATTTCCTTCTCCAGGGAACTTCCCGACCCAGGGATCGAACCCAGGTCTTCCACATTGTAGACAGACACTTTCCGTCTGAGCCACCACTTGATCTTAGCCAAAAGGCACAACATAAGCCCTATGTAAATGTTAACCGTTTCTGTTCTTTTCTCTGTCACCTGACTTTTGCAAACACTCTTATCATGCAGTGGTAGAAATAGGCATTTCTCTTGCCAAAAAATACACCCCAAACCGTACCTATCTGAGGATGCTTGTCTGCTGTGCTGTCAAACAGGCGTGAGAGCTTGGAAGGCTGCCCTCAACCCCAGAGGGAGGTCTGCTGAGGTCTGGGAGGAGGTTATGAAGCAGAAAAGTCCATCATTTCACTACTACTCAGCTCCCCTTGTTCTCTGAAGCTGGATGGATTTCAAGACTGGTTGGGAACTTGAGTTTCTTTGCCTGGTGAAATAGATAGGAACTCAACAAGGGGCCAAAAATTCTTCTGCTATGCCTTTTCCCATCATGACCAACCTGGAGCTTTAACAGCAGGCATTTACAGCTGTGGTGGAAAAATAAAGGAACCTGTGGCTTTCAGATCTCCCATCAGCAATTGCTGGTGGGTGGATAATATTTGTTATTTCTGAATCTCATGGCCATCTGGGAGCACCGTTATCTTTGTAGAGTCCTTGGATATCTCTGGAAAACAGGAATGCCAGAGACCTAAATGGCATTCTTACTAATTTGCTGACCAGGAAGTTGTTTATTCCATCACTTTCTCCCCACTCCCAATTTTCTAGGTGACATTTGCCCATATTAAAGAAGGCAGCTGTAGGGAGACAGATTTGCAGTGAATCATAGACAAATAAAATGTTATCTTAAAATTGTTTCTGTTCTTTGAACCTGGCTGGCTTCACTTCCAGCCAAGCGTGGTGACTCAGGCTGGGCTTGCCTAGGAGAAATCAAACAGATACAAGTAAATGCTTTGACCGTTTCAGAACAGGCTGGCCCAACTCTGTGGAACTGTCCTGATGAGCCAAAGTCAAATGAAACAGTAAACTCTTTAGGTCCTGTCTGACTAGGCTGTGTTTATATGGCATGATGTGGATGGCAAAAAGAGTTGCTACAATTTGTTGAGTGCTAATTAGGTGCCAGATAATTACAGACCATTGACTTTTTTTTTTTTTTATTTCACTCACTCCAGTACTCTTGCCAGGAAAATCCCATGGACAGAGAAGCCTGGTAGGCTGCAGTCCATGGGGTCGCAAAGAGTCGGTCACGACTGAAGTGACTTAGCAGCACCAGCAGCTGCTAGAAAGTAATACAGTTTTAATACATTATGAACTTGTGCACATTACACACACACATACACACACACACGTACGAAGCATTAGTTGCTCAGTTGTGTCCAACTCTGCAGTCCCATGAACTATAGCACACCAGGCTCGTCTATCCATGGGATTCTTCAGGCAAGAATACTGGAGTGGGTTGCCATTTCCTTCTCCGGGGGATCTTCCTGACCCAGGGACTGAATCTGGGTCTCCTGCACTGCAGGGAAGATCCCTTGGAGGAGGGCATGGCAACCCACCCCAGTATTCTTGCTTGGAGAATCCCATGGACAGGGGAGCCTAGTGGGCTACAGTCCATAGGATCGCAAAGAGTCGGACACAACTAAAGCAACTTGGCTCTCCTGCATTACAGGCAGATTCTTGACCATCTGAACCACCAAGGAAGCCCAACAGAAACATACAGACAACTAAAAAGTTTTATGAAACATTACTTACCCTAATCACATACAATGCACTGCAGTGTTTTCTAGTCAACGTTATTTTGGGGTTCTAAAATGCCGTTTTGACCCATTAGGTTGATTTTATGATGCACGAATGGATTGCCACCTACGGTTGGAAAACACTGCCTTAGACCAACGTATAGGCTCCCCTGGTGGCTCAGATGGTAAAGAATCTGCCTGCATTGGGGTTGCAAGGAGTCAGACACGACTTAGAGACTGAGCACACAGACCAATTTATTCCTTATAAGAACCTCACAAGGCAGATAAGTATATCAGGTTCCATGTGAGATAGCTCAGGAGAACACTGAATAAGGGGAACCAGTTAAAAGAGCTTAGAAGAGCTGAAATGCCAAGCAGGGTGCAGGCAGTAGTAGGAAGAAGCTATCTTTAGGGAGGCTGGAGAAACTGTGGGAAATGATGCTATTATCGAAGTACAGAAGTGGGGCCACCTGCAGAGACCTGGGGCAGCGGATTGTGTAACAGGAAGTGGGGTCAGAGAAAGAATGACCCCAGAAGGTGAGCTGGTCTGGGGTGGCTGGAGCCAGAAGAGGAGGTTCAGTCACTTTTGGAGATGCATTTGAGAAGTTAAAAGACAAGAGGAGAAAGGAGGAACAAACTTGACTTCTCCCAGTTTCCAATCTCCTATCATTTCTTCCCATTGCTCAAACCTACTTAGCAGCCAGTGGGAATGTAGTTTTCAGGGATCAGCTCTGAGATGCAGACAGACACAGGGGGAGCATCTTATATCCAGCAGACAAACGGCCTGCACATCCAGGGGCAGTGTTGTAGAGATATAACCTGCTATATCATACAAGCTCTAAAGGGCTCTGGTTCTCATTGAATCCTCTGCTATCACCATCCTGAAGTTCAAAATACTGTTTGAACGGAGTCCTGCATGTTCCTTTTGCAGTGGGCCTGTGAACTGTGCGACCCTTCTAGTGCACAGCATGGTTATTCCAACTGTACAGATGAGAAAACCGTGGCTCAAAGAGTTTATTCAGTTTACTGGGGGTGTCGGGGCTTCCCTGGTGGCTCAGATGGTAAAGAATCTGCCTGCAATACAGAAGACCTGGGTTCAACCTCTGGGTCAGGAAGATCCCCTGGAGAAGGGAATGACTACCCACTCCAGTATTCTTGCTTGGAGAATTCGAAGGACAGAGGAGCCTGGCAAGCTACAATCCATGGGGTCACAAAGAGTTGGACATGACTGAGCAACTTATACACACACACACACACACACACACACATTGAGGGTTTTATAAAAGTGAATAAAGTGAAATTTGAAGCCAGCCTGGTATATTTGAGACCAAAGTTCACACTATTTCTAGTAAGCCAAAGGTCAATTCCAACTCCCAGAACAGTATTAGAAAGTAGAGGGCGAATTGTGCTCACATTTTCTGCCACTGCAATCCAGAGGATAATTCTTGCTATTCCCTCTGGCCACCACAAGTCCAAATAAACATTAACTCAGCCTTTGGGGGCTTGTTAAGAGCAGCTGAAAAGATGTAAATAGGATTTCTCCTCTTTCTCTGCTGAAGAAGCAGCACAACTCACAATGGAGAAATTCAGCATTCTTTCTTCCTTCAAAATTTGCCTTATAAGAGGGATGGAAAGGAAAAAATACATGCGGACTTGACGTCAGTGGTCAATTCCCTTACCAACCCTTACTAAGAAATGAATCGAAACTGTAGGTGCCAACTTCTCTTCCAAATAGCAGCCAACGCTCTCCCCTTATTCCTTTGTCCTCTGTCAAAATTTAGACGTTAGGTTTTCCCACAATAAAATCTTTTTAGCCTCACTTTCTGATGTAATCCTGGTCTTACTAACAGCTACACCAGGAATTCAGCCAAACAAATTTGGCAGGAGTCAGCTCACGGGGAATATTAATTAATACAAAGAAGCCCTAATGCAATTAGTGTAAATTCTCTATCTTAATATTGCAGTGATCATTCACTGTTAGTTCAGAAACCTCATAAGGTCTTTGCCTTTTGTGCATCTTATGTGATTTGAGGCAGAGTTGAATGCTACAGTATTTGACACAACAATATATTATTATTGTTCAGCATCATGTCACAAAATAAATTATCTTGAGTTAGTCATCATTATCACCTTCCCGCCCCCCATCCCCGGCTCCAGCATTCCACCTCTACAGGGTTCCATGCAATCTGAGCATACAAGAAAAGCCTAATTATCAGAGGCTCATCCACAGAGTGATAAAGCTCAAGCCAACCTCTGAGATCAATTCTACACCCATTCTAGACAGATAAGAAATGTGATGCCCAGAGAGATGTAGAGACAGGTCCTGGGGCTTCTGGCCTAATTAGAATGTAAAGATGATCTGAGGCAAACCTACCACTATTTCATATTCTTTTCCTGGGATAAGCTCAATTTCTCATTCCCCAGGTACAGTTTCATAACAGTCTATATTGAATATTCACTCACTAAACATGTGTTGAATATCTACTATGTACCAGGCAGGCAAAATACTGAAGACTTAAAAATTAATAAGACACAATGTCTACTTGAAAAAGCATGGAGTCGTGAGAAATCTTAGACAATTTTCTCACCATATTACTGTAATTCATATCTGAGGCTATGACATGAAGCAGGAAAAGAATGACTAAGTCTTGTAAAAAGCAGAGCAAAAACTTAACAGAGGAGGTGTCTCTTGAGTACTGACAATATAGACTAGAGTCATCCATAAAATTATCATCACTAGTAGCAGTAAGACTGCTCAGCTAAAACAGAGATAACTACTTTAAGAATATAGACCTGAAGTCTATTTGTCATTTTGTCAACTTCAGGTTTGGGGAAATGATGGTATCAGATTTAGAACTGCCCAGGTACTAAGATGATCATTTACTTTACTCTGAAGTGCTTGAATTTCTATAGGCACAAAATTTCAAGTTTGTAATTATAAGAATCACCTGGAGGGAAGAATAAGCATCTCCAGATAGACATGCTTCTGAGTACTTGTATAATCAGACAAGTTTGGGGAAAACAACATTATTCTATTTCATCCAGGTCTTATTGAGAAAGACTTTCACACTTTGAGGCTTCCCTGGTGGCTCAGATGTTAAGGAATCCGCCTGCAATGCAGGAGACCTGGGTTCAATCCCTGGGTCAGGAAGATTCCCTGGAGGAGGGCATGGCAACCCACTCCAGTATTCTTGCCTGAAGAATCCTATGGACAGAGGAGCCTGCGAGGCTACAGTACATGGGGTCACATAGAGTCAGGCACTACTGAGCGACTAACACTTTCATTTTTTTCGCTTCACTTTTATACTTTCGGGGAGTGATTATGGGGACTGTGGGAAAAGACAAAAGCCATCTGTCTGTAAGCACAGGTATTTGGGATCACTTGAGTTTTGGGTTCAGTTCCTGGGGGATCACTTGACAAGGAGCTACCAGAGACATCATTCAGATTGACACCAGTCCCATAAATCAGAGAGACCCTATGTGATCACACTGACACAGAGCTTCAGACAAGAGAGATGTTTAAAAGGGAGCATGCCCTTGCTCAGGGTCATCATTAGAAAAAAGGAAGGGGGGATTCTTACTTTATATTCTTTAGCACACAAAAGAGCAAAGCTCTCCTTTGCAAAGTATTTCCTTTAGGAGATGAATCAGAAGAAAATATGACCTGGTGATTTCAATCACTGTGTTCTTTTTTTTTCCCCCTCTTCTCATGTCTTCCTCAATTACCACTTTTATAAACCACCACTGGCTTCTCTGCTTTCCTTCCCTTTCCCTCCTCCTCTCTCTTCCTCTGACCTTCTCTTCACCCTTCCTTCTGATACTTTTTCTAGCCTCTCCTTTGACCCTTGAGCCTTTGAATTTCTCCAATCTTCCCCCCTTTCCAGAATGACATTCATTCCCCACCCCCATCCCCAACACCCCTGTCATCCTCCCTTTCCCGTCTCTTTCCTCTCATTTTCTAGATCCAAGGTCTTGCTTAGCTTTCCTCCTGTTTTCCTTCCCATTGAGATATATATGGGCTTCCCTGGTGGCTCAGAGGTTAAAGCGTCTGTGTGGAATGTGGGAGACCCGGGTTCGATCCCTGGGTTGGGAAGATCCCCTGGAGAAAGAAATGGCAACCCACTCCAGTACTCTTGCCTGGAAAATCCCGTGGAGGGAGGAGCCTGGTAGGTTACAGTCCATGGGGTTGCGAAGAGTCAGACACGACTGAGCGACTTCACTTGCTTGCTTGAGATATATATAATGCTCTTCAGAAATTTTAGCAAGTTTTATTTTTTTTAAATGTAACAATAAAATAGCTACTGTTTACTCAGCACCTGTTAATGTTCCAAATAACTGTATGGAATTTGCAGATGTTAGTTCCTTTAATCCTTTTAATAGCTCTCTGATACAGAATAGTCCAGTTTCCCCCGTGGCTCAGACAGTAAAGAATCTTGCCTGCAATTCAGGAGACTGGGGTTCTATCCCTGGGTCAGGAAGATCCCCTGGAGAAGGGGTGGCAAGCCACTCCAGTGGCAACTCACTCTTATAGTCTTGCCTGGGAAATCGAATGGGCAGAAGAGCCTGGCAGGCTGCAGTCCATGGAGTCACAGAGAGTCAGACAAGACTGAGCAACTAACACAAAGAAGAGTCAGTTCCATGGTACCGAGGAAGCAGCCTAGGCTCAGAAAAGCTGACTAATTTACCCAAGTGCCATACATAGAGAAAACGTTTAGTCATGTTTAATAGAGTCACCCAAGGCTTTGGGTCAATCCAGTAGTGGAGATTACAGCTAATAAAACAGGTAAAATATAAACTCATTGTTTTTTTTTTTAATTTTAACTTTGTTTTACTTTACAATACTGTATTGGTTTTGCCATACATTGACATGAAACCACCAGGGGTGTACATGCGTTCCCAAACATAAACCCCCTCCCACCTCCCACCCCATAACACCTCTCTGGGTCATCCCCGTGCACCATCCCCAAGCATCCTGCATCGTACTCATTGTTTTTTATGCTTGAATGATTTGGTGATTTTTAGCTTAAGTCATGGAGAAGGCAATGGCACCCCACTCCAGTACTCTTGCCTGGTGGGCTGCAGTCCATGGGGTCGCTAAAAGTCAGACATGACTGAGCGACTTCACTTTCACTTTTCACTTTCATGCATTGGAGAAGGAAATGGCAACCTACTCCAGTGTTCTTGCCTGGAGAATCCCAGAACAGGGGAGCCTGGTGGGCTGTCGTCTATGGGGTCACACAGAGTCAGTCAGACTGAAGCAACTTAGCAGCAGCAACAGCAGCTTAAGTCATATCACTTATATCCACAAATATTATTGGTCTCAATTGTTACTGAACACAGAACTTTTCATTTCCTCTTGAGCTTTTTGGTGTTAATGAGAATTCTGTAAGGACTTTATCTAGGGAACATAAACAGATATAACTATGTTTTCCTGGATGTAATACTTCAAGTGCATTTGGCTGGATGGTGATTGTAATTTGGACCAGCAGAGGAACTGATTGCATAGGTCTGGTTAGAATTTGTTCTGCAGTAGAAACAATAAAGAACTAGGGAGAAACAGAATATTTGGTTTCTCATCTCAATTTGACTACCTACCAGCTGAGTGACCCTGGGCCTGAATTTCCGCACTGGTAAAACCAAACTATTAGATGATCTCAAAACTAGATGGTCTCAAAAGTCCCTTCTATCAATACTTCAGCTTCTCTGGTAGCTCAGATGGTAAACAATCTACCTGCCATGTGGGAAACCTGGGTTTAATCCCTGGGTTGGGAAGATCCCCTGGAGAGGGGATTGGCTACCCACTCCAATATTGTTGGGCTTCCTTGGTGGCTCAGATGGTAAAGAATCTTCTTGCAATATGGGAGACTTGGGTTCGATCCCTGGGTTGGGAAGATTCCTTGGAGGATGGCATGGCAACCCACTCCAGTATTCTTGCCTGGAAAATCCCCATGGACAGAGGAACCAATCTATGTTTTTTATTTATTTATTTTTTAAATTCAGTCTATGTTTTAATACTTTTCCTATACCCCAAAATAACCTGTTCAGGCAACTGAATTCTGCATGTGCCCAAGTACCGTCATGATCCAGCATCCTTCTACCTTAACAGGGCACTTTAAGAATGAGGTAGAGAAGGAATGGTTGTATATTTTGTGCATGGGTGGGAAGATTTTTGGGCTTCCACTCCACTGTTCACTCCACTAAGCTCCAGCCTTCCTAATATAATTAGTTAAGAAATCATAAAGCTGTTATCAAGGCAACTGACAGACACTCAAGTATGATTTTCACTCTGATTCATGGAGGATGCTTTAATTACACCTAAGATGCTGCAGTAGGAATTAAACTGTATTTAATAAACAGGCAAGTAAGTAATAGATGTTCCATGACTGCAGGTTTTAAAAGACACTATTGTCTTCTGCTGTCCGTGTTAGTTTTTTATTGCTTCCGTGACAAATTATCACAAGCTTATTGCCTTAAAACAACATACATTTATTATCTTACAGTTGTATAGAAGTCTGGAATGAGTCTCACAAGACTAAAATCAGGATCTTCTCAGGATTGCATTCTTGTCGGGAAACTCGAGGGTAGAATCTGATTAATTGCCTGTTTTGGCTTCTAGAAGATGGAAGCATTCCTTGGCTAGTGAAATTCCTTCCTCCATCTTCAAAAGCAGTAATAATGACTTGAGTCCTTCTCCAGCCTCATCAGTCCCATCTCTTCTATCTCTGTCTTCTACTTTCAAGGAGATGTATGATTAATTTAGACCCACTTGGAAAATCAAGAATAATCTCTGTGTTTTAAGATCAATTGATTAGTAGCCTTAATTCCATCTGAAACCTAATTCCCCTTTGCCATGTGGTATAACATATCATTTACAGGTTTCAGGGATTAGGGCATAGGCGTCTTTGGAATGTCACTGTTCGGCTTATTACTGCACCATCCATTTTTTCTGGGTTTAAAAGTTTGATATGAACAGGAGCACTTTATGAATCTATAGGGAGAGAGCATGTGAGACCTTATGCCAGCATCAATCTCCATCAAGAAGCCTTGATAATCTTACAATGAAAGTAGATGCTCATATAGGAATGAAGAGTCATTTCTTTCATTACTACATAAGCTGACCTCGCCAATAAACTTAGAAATTAAGGATTTGTACATATTTCAAAAGAGCCTTCAGTTTACCTTTAGAGGAAAGAGATGGCTAATATATTTTACACAGTAGGGTTGTTTAAGGTTATTCGGGTACCACCTCTTAAATGCAAAAGATTTATTTCTTTACTGAGAACATCAATCAATAGCCCACTAGAGAACACATATTTTATCACTTACCTGCAAGAAATTTAGTACGCCACCTTATGAACTTTTTGCCATAGCACTGCATGTGAGCATAAATAAAACTAAATAGTATTGGCATTATTCAGCATTATGAATAAGGGAACTGACTGACAATAAAAAAATCAAGAATGATTAACTCTAACTCTTAATGGCTTTGGAACAGCTGGAGCCAAAAATCCATATACAAAAGTCAAAGAATGTCAATATGCTTATTTTCCCTATGAAAATTCTCCACTAGCTCTGCTGGGTTTCTTATTGCTCTTGTCTTTTAAATGCCAACTGAGAAATAGCTGTCATTTTTATCGTCATGTCAGGTCAACTGAAAGGAAATGCCAAAATGGAAATCAAATGTCTAATCGCATCTAGAAAACTACTGCATGGTATTTCCTTGTATTCCTATAGTTGAGACTAAAAATATATCTTGATTTATTTCTACCGTAAAGTATGACATTTTCAACACAACATGTAATTAAATTCTAATTAGGCAGTTATTTTACTTTAAATGGCCTTAAAATAATATTTAGAATACCAGGGATGAAAAAGGAAGAAAAAAAACAACCACTTTTATTCATTTTTATGACAGAAGTCTCTGCGCCACAGCATAGCCCAACTTCAAAATTTTTAAAAGGGCTTAAATCACATATGCATTTTCAACAACTCTAAAAACTCATTCTAGGTTTCCTGCTTCTCTGTTCTATATATATTTTTATTGTGAATGCGTTGTTAGAGTAGTCAAATTACTAAAGAAATATCTGCAACATTAATTACATCTGAAGAAAGGTGGATAGCACATATTTATATGAGTTCATTGTAAAAAAAATAATCTAAGGCATCGATTGACATTTTATGAGTCTTTCTTAAACAAGGTACTGTGAGTCCAGACATGCCACCTATCATATCCACATCTTTAGTCTCAAGCTGAATCCACTTGCCACAGTGCTACCTGAGCCCCCGAGACGATGTGCCTATGTACAGAGTTATATAATCAAAATACATTTTGACGGACTTCCATATGGTGACCAGTTGGTGACAAAATAAAACTGCATGTGGTTATATGCACAAGCTGTCTGGATGTTATAAAAAGAAAATTTTGACCAATATGATTAAATCAGGATGTATGTTAAAATACAATGGTTAAATTCAAAGAACAAATTAAGTGTCCCTCCCATGAGCAAAATCTGGGAAAACAAAGGCGATACATTCAAGTTTCCACAGGCATTTACAGACCAAATATGTCTAAAGCAGTTATCCCATGGCCATATGCACACATAACTTTTTTGTCTTTTACTTCTCAACTCTCTTTTTCTTTCTATAATTGTGTATTCTGAGAGAACAGTCGAGTCTGTTTGGCAGAATTAGTAGCACATCAAGAACTGTTCTCAACAGGGGGTGAGATTTAAGTTTCCAGATGAATTTCTAGTATTTGAAAAAAAAATCCTAGATAAAAAAAAAATTAAAGCATAGAAACTGTTAACAAAAGTAGCCATGTTTTATTTCATCCAAGGGTTATACCACCACAAAACTTTTGGGAAAAAATATTATTTATAATAAGTTCATAATCTGTGCACACTAATCACACATATATGTAATAAGAACAATAAGAACTGCTTTCCTTAGTAAGGTCCTCTCTCCTAGGCAGTATTTACAAGACTTGAAAACCCCCACAGAATGGGCTTGGGTGCCATTTTACAAATGATGAGCAACAGACTCAAGGGATTTAAGACAAGCTACTCAAGGGTTACTGTCTGGAATCCAGAATTGTCTAGTTCCAAAGACTGATCTGTTGAGACCACAACAGTGAATTTATAATGCTTTTTCTTCCTTTAGTAGAAGTCTTCAACACATAAAGGCAGAGTAGGTCTAAGAGAAGTTGAGGTGGGGGAGCCAGAGCCTCAAACCTTATTCCCTGCTCACTTCCACTGCCTTCTCTATGGCAGCATCACAGATCTTTCTAGAATCTAAGTTATATATATATATATATATGGGGGGGCAGCTTGAAAACCTCTGTGCTACATCAACCTGCTGTCTTCTCATCTTCATCAATTTCCATCATCTCTCCCCAGAGGAGCTTCTAGAAAGAACACCAAGATGCCTCGAAGATGGATGGTGTGCCTGCTGGGCTTTCCTGCTGGGC
The DNA here is from genome assembly GCA_006410935.1 of Redunca redunca. NCBI lineage: Eukaryota > Metazoa > Chordata > Mammalia > Artiodactyla > Bovidae > Redunca > Redunca redunca. The sequence continues at coordinate 1,149,887 of SJYQ01000305.1, forward strand.
CAGGAATTAATAAAGCACATGGATATAAAGCATGTCTGTTATTCTCCATCATCGCGCTTAGCACAATTTTTAACTGTTTATCAATGTCTTTGTTTATATTCTGGCTCCTTCTCTAGACTGTAAATTCTTGGAGGGCAAAATCAGTGTCACTTTTATTTCTGTATTCCTCAGCACCTAGCATACAAAAGTCTTTGTCAACTGCCTGAAGACTGTTAAAAGTGAATTTGAGAGCAAGAATCACTTTTTCTTCAAGTCTGCTTCTGAAAAGAAAACCCTCCGAGTAGATCTAACTAACACCCAGATTCATTCTCCAAGGAAGTCAACACAACTGCCCAATTCTAATCCAAAGTCCTCTTAAAAGGGATAACTGAAAAGCATATATCAAAAAAAACAAAGAGGAAAAAAGTACAATTTCAACAGAAAATTCACTTCATCTGCTTTCCATAACCAGAGTGCCTCAAAAGACTATATCTGGTAGAGTGACATATTAGTATAAATTACAAAATTCAAAATCTCAATACAGCTTGAAAAGAGGCATACAGAATAGTTTCTAACTTCTACAGTTAATGGGGGGAAAAAAAACACTTGGTGCATGTGGGTTTTCAGTTTCTTTGGTTTTAATTTTTCCTCCACATTAAACATAACTATCGTGCAACTTTTTTTGACATGCTCTCAACCTTGCATTTCCCCCAACACTGCATTTATTGCTTCCTATAGGACTAATCACATTTCTCACTTAAAACCAAAGCCTGAAGAGCTCACTTCAGCTAAACTCTTTGTGAAAGTTGCTCAGTCATGTCCAACTCTTTGTGACCCCATGAACTATACAATCCGTGGAATTCTCCAGGCCAGAATACTGGAGTGGGTAGCCTTTCCCTTCTCCAGGGAAGAACACAACACGATGTAGGTCACTTTTATTTTTCATGTTCCAAATCTGCTTTAACTAAAAAAAAAAAGAAGAAAGCAGTCTGCTTCCCCCAAACAAGAAAGTCTGAAAAAATCTTCTAGCTTCCTTCTTTCTAAGGAATAAGCTTTTTCTTTTTACTCTCGATCATTGTTTCCTGTGTTTTGAGCAACTTTGATTTGTGTGTGTGGACAAGGAACAAGCAGACATAGGTGGATATCTGTCTTGAAATCTTTTCATGGAGAAAGAGAACTCCAGAAACTGAGACCCAGGGAGTCTTAAGTGTGTAAAGAGGATTAAAATCACAACGTGCATTCTAGAATAAGGACAAGCCTGTTAGATGAATAAGAACAGAATTCTAAATGCTGCTGATTATTCTGTTTCTATTTATGCTGCCCTGAATGCCCACTGAAATAAGCTGGATACATGCAGTTGCATATTCTATTTGGGTATAATTTAATAGTCAGAAACAAGATATCAGAAAAGGTCTGAAAAAAGCAATATGTGGAATAAATACATATTTTGGCACTAATAACCAGACCTGTCCTTTGCATTGCTTATTATGCCCCTAAAAATAAGTCATTTATAATCATGTGATCCAATTACAGATTATCCCTTGCAGTGGTAAACTCAAAATAACAAAGCAAATGATGAGTTCTTTCAGATTCTCTGAAGTTTTTATTACTAAGACTCAGCATCACTGGGTGTCATGAATAACCAGGCAACTCTGACAACTCAAACATCACATAACTTTGACAGTTTCTGGATCGAGTGTGTGTGTGTGTGTGTGTGCGTGCGTGCTCAGTTGCATCCAACTCTTTGCAACTCTATGGATTGTAGCCTACCAGACTCCTCTGTCCATAGGATTTTTCAGGCAAGAATACTGGAGTGGATCACCATTTACTCCTCCAGGGAACCTTCCAGACCAGGAATTGAACCTGCATCTCCTGCACTGGCAGGTGGATTTTTTACCAGTTTCTGGATTGAGGATAAACATTATCAATTATTTATTCTCTTTGGTTCTCCTTCTGCTGTTGGCCAGTTGCCTCTTGGCCTTTAGAATTTCATTAAAGTATGGGGTAAAAATCCTCCAATTTGCTCTATTTCCTCATATCTAATAAATACCTGGTATTTTGGTACCTAAAACTATGAGCTGTTCTAAAAAAAGACTTTTAATTTTTAATAAGTTTGCACCATATAGTGAAAAGAGCATGGCATTGAGGACCAGAGGACCACGGGGTCCGGAAGTAGGCTTGGCTGACTCTGCTAATTACTAAGCCTCAGATTTAGCTGATAAGGATTTCATCTGTTTTCATCAGTTGTGAGGTTTATAACTATCAGCCTCAGGCATTATTGTGATGATCAAATCAAATGAGTTAATTATATTCAAGTGCTTTAAGTATTATAAAGTGCAATACAAATGTTATTTTGAGCTTGCCACCACTTAAAAATTGTGCACACTATTCTTTGTAGGGCTCCAGGAACAAAGTGTGAGAACATTGCTGGTTCTGGAAGCACGTGTATTTTAGAGACCTACTTAAGAAAGAGAAGGAGAGACATAAAGACAATGAAAAGTGAATTTGACCTAAGCATCTCCTGGTCACAGAGTCAGCCTCCACATTCCGGCTCTTGTCCTTCTCCAGATCCTTCTCTGCAACATACCTTGTCAATCTCTTCAGCTGAAGGCTCCACACCTTCTCCCTTCATTCACTGTGTTCTAACACAAACATCTACAGCAAGAGGCTATTTCTTTATACACCTATTAATATATACAATTGAGAAATCTCTCAGTTCAAATTCATGTTTTCTTTCCATCCAGTTGAGGCTGAGCCACAATCTCCCAACTCCATGGCACAGCTTTAAACAAGCCAAACAAATCTTGTCCTCATTCCTCATAAGCCTCTGTGATGCTGCCTGGCCTGTGACTGACATCCAAGAACTACTGTGAAGCCTTGGCTTTCAGTTTCTTGCCTTTCAGTCTCCAACTTGCTTCACTGCCACACTTTCCCTTCCACCATATTTTCCTCCATTCCTGTACTATTCCTATGTCTTCCTTTTGGCCTACAAAAATCTGTATAGTCAAAGACATGGTTTCACCAGTAGTCATGTATGGATGCGAGAGCTGGACCATAAAGAAGGCTGAGCGCCAAAGAACTGATGCTTTTGAACTGTGGTGCTAGAGAAGACTCTTAAGAGTCCCTTGGACCACAAGGAAATTAAACCAGCCAATCCTAAAGGAAATGAACTCTGAATATTCACTGGAAGGACTGATGTTGAAGCTGAAGCTCCAGTACTTTGGCCATCTGATGCGAAGAGCTGACTCATTGGTAAAGACCCTGAAGCTGGCAAAGATTGAAGGTAGGAGGAGAAGCAGGCAACAGAGGATGAGATGGTTGGATGGTATCCCCAACCAATGGACGTGATTCTGAGCAAACTCCAGGAGATAGTGAAGGACAGAGAAGCCTGGCATGCTGCAGTCCATGGGGTTACAAAGAGTTGGACACAACTTAGCAACTGAAAAACAATAAGTAGTCCATTCTGACCTAGGGTGATGTCATTCATCTCCATCTTTGGTCAGATGACATTTCCGAGTTCCATATCCAGGGCAAGTTCTTTGCTAGTAAGTCTAGATCTGTATAATCCAGACCCGTGTCTGTGGATTGTCACTACATGCCTTAGAATACATGAGAGGATCCTATGACAGTATTTAAGGATGTAATTCCCATTCCTTATTTAGAGAGTTTACAAATGTGAAACCTGGGGGATGAAGAGGTTTCTCGGATACCACAGTGATGCAGAGGGTCAGTGAGAGACACCTGGGAGATGAATCAGGGTTTCATCCTCTAGTCCAACGTGTTTTCATCTCATCATCTTCCTAAACAATTTTCACTTGTTTCATCCTTGCTAATTAAAACTCTTTCCTAGTTATCATTGGGCCGTATGCAACTTTGGAATAAACAGGTGAAAAGGCTTGAAAGGTGAAAGGCAGAATTGTGAAAGCCAAGCCATTTAAAAGGGATCCTTCTGCCAAAACATTTTCCACTAAAAGTGGTCCATGGCACTAAATTAAAGTATTCAAAAGTCAGACAATTTAATGGAGTTATATTTCACCTAACGGAGTCTAGGCTTCAAACGTTTTCAGGAAACAACTAACAATAAACCTGATGTGCTTAACACTCTGGGATTTATTTGATCCTCTCGGAATCATTCATCACCAAGACATTATTTCTGAAGCTCTGTTTAAGAGCAATGTATATCTTAACAGGGGAATCCAAAGGACAAAACCAAAACATGTACTCCTGGGACACTGTGTACCAACTTCATATGGGTAGGCATTCAGTTGGAGTGCATGAAGTGGGTGACTTTTAGTTTGATGTAGAATTTCAATGTATTACTTCCTGAAATGCTACCATTTAGATCACTAATGTGACCTCGACACTGGCAACTCCAACAGAAAGCCTTCTGTCTTCTCAATCAACATGGCCTTGACCCCGAGGTGCTTTCATGATACTGTGCACTCCTGGTTTCTTCCCACCTTGTCACTACTACTACCAGTCTTTGCTGGTTTCTCCTTCTCTATCAGCTTTTAACACTGAAGTCCAAGAGCTTGGTTCTGAACTTTTTCATCTTCTGTATCTACGTTCTACCCAGGTGATCTCATCTAGCCAAAAGACTTATATCTTTATTCCAATAACTTCCAAATATATCTCTCAAACCCTCACCTCCTCGATGAATTCCAGACTTTTCTAGTTTACATCTTCACTTGGATACAAAGTAGATATCTCAACAACAACAACAAAAACCACTTAAAATGCAAATATTTCTAATAGCATTTCACCCTTCCAAAACACCCTACTAAATAGTCCCCAAATATTCTCTATCTCATTCTGTGCCACCACCATCGATCTAATTACTTAAGCGACAAATAGGCATTAACCTTAGTTCATATCTTCCTTCCCCAACTATAATTATTTGATGGATTCTGTTGACCTTATCTTCAAAATATATTTCAGGTGATATAATGGCTGGATTTCCTGCAGCCGTTTTGGACCATGGAATGACCTTAACAACAGAAATTACACTTGATAAAGATAAAAAGGCCCCAAGATCTTTTTACCAAAGAGCACCATTAACAGCTCTTAACAAATTTTTACATGAGAGAGAAATTAACTTGTTTATGTAAAAAAAAATAAAATAAAATAGGATTTCAATTTCTCTTCTTCTTTTGCACTTACCCACTATTTCCACTCTAAGTACAGTCTCTTACCTGGACCACTGAAATAGCTCCATCTGGTTTCCTTGCTTCTCTTGTTTCTTTCCTTCCTACAGGTCAGTCATCTTTTAAAACTCTAAATCAGATAATGCCACTTCATGTTTAATGCTGTCTTTTGGTTTCTGGTTGAACTTCAAATAAAATGCCAAGTTTCTACATCCTCCACTTCCACTATCCTTACCACTCTGCCCTTGAACAACAGACTCTGGCTACAATGGTCTGAATTGTTTCCACCTGAAAGTCTTTGCGTTCATTATTCCCTCCACCTGTAACAGTCTTCCTGGTATGGTTGCCTCCTCATTCCTAGGGTCTCCAAGCTCAAAAGTTTTCTTCTCAGAGAGTCCTTCCATGCAGAGCAAAACTAAAGTAGCCCTGAATATTTTCTGTCATCTTACCTTCCTGTTTTCTTATATATCCATGCTGGAGTTGTATTATCTCCTCACTTGTTTACATATTATTCCCTGAATCCACAGTCTAGAAAAGTACCTGGACATTCCAAATGCTTACCGCATTTTTGTTATGTACTGGTTAAAGGAATAAAATCATTAATAGCTGGCATCCCTCCAAATTTTATAGTATTAAATATTCCATAAAGCATTTTAACAAGATTAAGGATCAGCTGGCTGATGTAGAGACCCAAACAAAATTATTAATGCATTCAGAGGGAATTTGAACAAAGATTACCACTAATCCAGCAATTGTGCTTCTAGGTGTAGGCCCAAAAGAAAGTAGAAATTTGACCAGATGTTTATATACCAATATTCACAGCAGCATTATTCACAATAGCCGAAAGGGAGAAAACTATCCAGACAGCTATTAATAGATGACTGGATAAATACAGTGTGGTCTAAACATACAATGGAATATTACTCAGCATTAAAAGGAAATGAAACTCTGACACATGCTATAACACAGATGAACCATGAAGACATTACTGTTAAGTGAAATAAGCTCAGACACAAATGGACAAATACTGCAAGATTTTATTAACACAAGGTACCTAGAACCGAGAGAGTCATTTCCTAGGCAGGTTGATAAGAAGTCCAGGGGTCCCCAAGGAGAGAGGGGTCTGGGATTCTCAAGGAAGAAGAAAGGACAAACTTTTTTTTCCCTCTATATTCTTTAGGATTATATAACAATAATGTATCCTGCTTGAGGACAGTGTCTGGAAAAAACCTTCTGGCTAATCCTGTTATCTTAAAATGTAAATTATGGCAGTAGGTCTAGTGAGGTCTTTACAACCTCCAGACATTCTTTTGATTCATTGTAATAACCAACTGGAGAGTATATAACTCCATTGGTAACACTAGCAAGGGGGTGCTCCCTCTGCCCTCTTCTGATGTCTGTGTCAGAAGCTTTCTCTGTCCCTTTTATACTCTAACAAAACTCTATTGCACAAAAGCTCTGAGTGAGCAAGCCTCATCTCTGGCCCTAGATTGAATTCTTCTCCTCCAGAGGCCAAGAACCCCAGCATCTTTTCGTGGTTTGACAGCAACCTTTCAGAACAGGCAAATCCATAGAGATAGAAAGAAAGCAGTGGTTACCATAGATGGGACAAGGGGAGGATGGGGAGTTTTTGTTTAACCAGTATAAGGTACTAGTTTGGGAAGATGAAAACTTTCTGCACATGGATGGTAGTGATGGTTGCCCAATATATAAGTGCACTTAAGGCCATTGAACTGTATGCTTAAAAATGATTTAAATAGGGACTTTCCTGGTGGTCCAGTGGCTAAGACTCTGTGCTCCCAATGCAACGGGCTTAGGTTCAATTCCTGGTCAGGGAACTAGATCTCACATACTGAAACTAAGAACCAGCGCAGACAAATAAGTAAATATTTTAAAAAATGATTTAAATAATAAATTTTTATTTCTCTATTTTTCTGCAATAAAAAAATTAGTTAGGAAAGAATCAGGATGGGATGGAAGTCAGGAAGGAACTGGGTTATACCTTTTGACCAAATTTATGACACAAATTCTTTTACACTTGATAAATGTGAACTTTTCTCCTCAGTCCATGGAAGGGGAAAGTACAGGATCTATAATAATAATTTTCCTTCTTCAAGGGCAATAGAGGAAAATTACATTCAATTTTTTATCAGTACTGATTTGATATTTTTATAAATGTTGATATGGATATATAAGACATAATACCACGGAGAACAATTAATTCATTCTGTTTTGATGTTCTTTGCCCAGAACAAAGCTATAAATAGCAGGTCATATGGCAGAGGGTAATTTATTCTTTCCAAAAATTCTTTTAAAACACATCTAATCAGCTAGCTGTTATTCTTCATGTCCAGACAACTAAAAATATATTCTATCAATGTGCATTATGCTACAGGTTTTCTCACTCTATTCCAAGTCAGTGTTCCTTGTACAAATCCTTGTGGAAAAGAAGGATTTAGAAACAAATGAGCATCACATAGAAAAAAATATCCAAATGACTGACCTTTCATGTGTATGCAAATATTTGGATTTACAATGCATAGATTCAAAGGATGTGAGAAACTGTCCGATGAGACACCAATATCAGATGTGATAAGACGGTGTCAGTGAGCCTAGTCTTCCTTCTTATTTCAAATTACACAATCCTCTACTTTGTCCTCTTATGTTGAAAGTAGTGAATCCATAGCTATATTAAAGAATACTGATTCTCTGACATAAATCACACCAATGTTTTCTTAAGCTAGTCTCCAAGGCAACAGAAATATAAACAAAAATAAATAAATGGGACCAAATCAAACTTACAAGCTTTTACACAGCAAGGGAAACCATAAACAAAATGAAAAGACAACTTATGGATGTGGAGAAAGTATTAGCAAATAGTGCAACCAACAAGGGCTTAATTTCAAAATAAACATCTCATGCAACTCAACAACAACAAAAAAAACACAATCCAATCAAAAAAATGGGCAGAAGATCTAAACAGACATTTCTCCAAAGAAGACACATAGATGACCAATAGGTACATGGAAAGATGCTCAAAATCTCTAATTATCAGATAAATGAAAATCAAAACTACAATGAAGTAGCACCTCACACCAGTCAGAAGGGCCATCATTGAAAAACGTATAAATATTGAAGAGTGTGTAAAGGGAACCCTCCTACTTAGTTGGTGGGAATGTAAGTTGATGCAGCCACTATGGAAAATAGTATGAAGGTTCCTCAAAAAACTAAAGATAGAATTACCATATGATCCAACAATCCCACTCCTGGCCATATATCTGGGGAAAAAAAACAAACCTATAATTCAAAAAGATACACGTACCCCTATGTTCATAGCACCACTATTTCCAATTGCTAAGACACTGAAACAACCTAACTGTCCATCAATAGATAAACTGATAAAGACGCTGTGGTACATAAATGACTGAATATTACTCAGTCACAGAAAACAGCAAAACAATGCCATTTGTAGCAATATGGATGGAACTAAAGATTATTCTACTAAAGTGAAGTAAGGCAGAGAGAAAAAGGCAAATACCATATGATATCACTTATATGTGGAATCTAAAATACGACACAAAGGAACTGATCTACAAAATAGAAACAGACTCACAGACACAGAGAAAAGACCTGTGGTGCCAGCGGGGAGAGTGGGCAGGATGGACTGGGAGTGTGGGGTTCAGTTCAGTTCAGTCGCTCAGTCGTGTCTGAGTCTTTGCGACCCCATGGATCGCAGCACGCCAGGCCTCCCTGTCCATCACCAACTCCTGGAGTTCACTCAGACTCACGTCCATCAAGTCAGTGATGCCATCCAGCCATCTCATCCTCGGTCGTCCCCTTCTCCTCCTGCCCCCAATCCCTCCCAGCATCAGAGTCTTTTCCAATGAGTCAACTCTTCACATGAGGTGGCCAAAGTACTGGAGTTTCAGCTTTAGCATCATTCCTTCCAAAGAACACCCAGGACTCATCTCCTTCAGAATGGACTGGTTGGATCTCCTTGCAGTCCAAGGGACTCTCAAGAGTCTTCTCCAACACCACAGTTCAAAAGCATCAATTCTTCGACGCTCAGCCTTCTTCACAGTCCAACTCTCACATCCATACATGACCACAGGAAAAACCATAGCCTTGCAGATAAAAACTATTACATACAGACTGATAAACAACAAGGTCCTACTGTACAACACAGGGAACCATATTCAATACTCTGAGATAAACCATAATGGAAAAGAATATTTAAAAGAATGTATATGTATATAAATATGTAGAATGGAATTGCTATTCTGTACAACAGAAATTAACAACACTGTTAATCAACAATACTTCAACAAATTTTTAACAAAACAGATCTGAAGGCAAGTTAACAAGTGAAAAGAATCTGAGACTTTTTTTTTTTTTACCTTTTAAACAGTATGGTTGGTGCTAGAAGCCATTCAGAGCAGCTGTTTTATGAAAACATAAATACTTTTATTGCAGGGGGATAAAAAAGATAAGTACTTCTGTGAAGGTGTTAGGGCTGAGATAACAGAACTATTAGCTGGAAGACAAACATTTGGTTGGAATTCTCAAGAAAGTCTCCAAAATTGGGGTAAAAATATATAATTCTTTCACTATAGACCAAATATTATATCCTTTATGGCAAAGTCAATCCAAATTGTGGAAATAGGCAAGTCTTTTTCATGTTCTACACGAAGTTCTCTTTAAATAAGTTTGATAATTCTCTTCTGATGCCCCAAAATATGTATTGGAATGTCAAACTATTTTAACGGTTTTGCATATTTTGTGAAATAAGGTTTTTAGAAATTTTACTTTTCCGTGAAAGGTTTTAGTATCCTTTCCCTGCAAGATTTATAGTCACTTTCAATCTCTGGTTGTCTAATTAAGAATGAAACTTTAAGCAACATGTTTGTGGGAGCACTGAGAACAAGCAAACCCATCATCAGATCAAGGTCAGTTCAGTTCAGTTCAGTCGCTCAGTTTTGTCCGACTCTTTGCGACCCCATGAATCACAGCACCCCAGGCCTCCCTTTCCATCACCAACTCCCAGAGTTTACTCAAACTCATGTCCATCAAGTCGATGATGCCATCCAACCATCTCATCCTCTGTTGTCCCCTTCTCCTCCTGGCCTCAATCTTTCCCAGCATCAGAGTCTTTTCTAATGAGTCAGTTCTTTGTATCAGGTGGCCAAAGTATTGGAGTTTCATCTCCAGCATCAGTCCTTCCAATGAATATTCAGGATTGATTCCCTTTAGGATGGACTGGTTGGATCTCCTTGCAGTCCAAGGGACTCTTAAGAGTCTTCTCCAACACCACAGTTCAAAAGCATCAATTCTTCAGTGCTCAGCTTTGTTTGTAGTCCAACTCTCACATCCATGCATGACTACTGGAAAAATTATAGCTTTGACTAGATGGTCCTTTGTCAGCAAAGTAATATCTCTGCTTTTTAATATGCTGTCTAGGTTGGTCATAGCTTTTCTTCCAAGGAGCAAGCGTCTTTTAATTTCATGGCTGCAAGTCACTATCTGCAGTGATTTTGGAGCCCCCCCAAATAAAGTCTCTCACTGTTTCCCCATCTATTTGCCATGAAGTGGTGGGACCATATGCCATGATCTTTGTTTCCTGAATGTTGCGTTTTAAGCCAACTTTTTCACTCTCCTGTTTCACTTTCATCAAGAGGCTCTTTAGTTCTTCTTCACTTTCTCTCAAAAGGGTGGTGTCATGGTTCTCAAAAGTGGTTCCCTGCAGCCAGCTCTCACTCTGGTCTTGTTCAGAGTCACCTTTGCCAACTGGTTCTCCTCATTCTGGCTTTGCACAGCCCTGGCTGCCACTCAGCTGTGAGTTCCCTCTTTCCACATCATCACCTCTGAATATCTGACAACTTAATTCAAGGTCTCAGTCACTATTCTCCTCTCTCCTGCTCAGCTCATCTTTTTCACCATTCTTGATTAACTGTGGTGAATCACCTCCAGCCCTGGGACCTGAATTTGGTTCCTGTTCCAACCTTATCTTGGTTAGTGCCATGTTAGTTCCTGGGAACAACCTCCAACCTGGGATGTGGTACAGCATGTGAGTCTGACCAAGCCCGGCATAATAGTAGCCATGAAGATATGCTTGGTCTCTGATTAGCTAAAATTTTATTTTAGCCCTTTTGCCAGGATTTGGATAAGAAAAAGTAAACATAAAAATGCAAAACAGTGCCAACACACAACTCCCTTTACATTATTTCAGAAATGCCCTCTCTTCCCCCTTTACCTTGGTACCATCACCATTGCCTCTATCATTAGAAGTACTATTTTATTAGCATTTAGAACCTGTAGCTAATGCTCCACGCTTCCAATGCAGGGGGCCCGGGTCCCCTCCCTGGTCAGGGAGCTAGATCTTACAGGCTGCAACTAAGAGCTCACATGCTGCGACTAACAAAAGACCCAGCATAGTCAAATAAATATATACATTTTTTAAAAAGAAACTGTAAGAGCCACTTATACCATCTGATTCAATTCCTCGATGTGACGAAAGAGAAAACTGATGCCAACTGCTTTATATCATTAAGAAGTAATTTAATTTTTTAATTTAAAAAAGTTGTTTAAATTTAATTTTGGTCATAATAACAATAATAATCACAGTCATAGGAGTGGTGACAAATGTAGAGCCTGGTGGAATTAATGGAAAGATCCCCGGACGAAAAAGACCTGAGGCCTGATTCTACTTCCCCTTCTTCCCCTTGTGCTACTGACAAGTCACTTCTTTCCAACCTCAGGTTACTGGAGAGGGGTAAAAGGAAGGAGCTGATTCGAGTAACCCCCAAGTTTTCCTTCTGAAATTCTAATGTCCCTGATGATAAAGTTATGGTTTCAAAAATAAACTTACACTCACTTGTTCCATGACTGAGTCCATGTATTTCTAGCCATATGCAACTTATCAATATTTGAAGCCAAAATAAAACCATTACAGCATTTGCATAACAGTCTACCATTTCCTGAGCACTTACTGACAACCTCTCTCATTCACTTCTTATCAGTATAAGGTAAGATTGGATCACCATTCCACAGATGAGGAAACACGTTCAAAAAGTTAAATGACTTGACTTATCCAGGGTCTTACAGACTTCAGAAGGCAGAATCCAGGCATGAACCTACTGTTGATATATGTATTCTCTTGTCATTATCTAACAACTTCTTCATCACTGTTATAAAGAAATGGACAAATGCAACCATTAAAAGCATTATCAAAACATAACTCTCCTTTCCTCCATCCATCTCCCTTCTTCCCTGCCTTTCTTTCATATTTCTAATCTCAACAAAGGTAGTGGACTCCTTCCATTTCTAGATGTATGCTGGCTATAATCACTGAAGCCTAATTTTATGAGGTTTTATGCTATTCTGTTTCTGATACTCTTATAATTAACCTCACTTCTATCTCACTGCATCTGCTCCACATACAGTATCGCTGCTGAAAAGAGGACAATTCTGTGTTTTTATTGCTACCAAGGTTTATAGTGTGAATTCAAAGTGATATAAGAAGACTGTTGTCCTAGAAAAACATTTTCCCCTTAGGAAAAAAAAATTGCTTTAAATGTTTTAGTTGGTATTCCTAGTAGTCTTATTACCATTCTTCCACAGAAGGGAACAAAACACTCATGTTTCAAGAGGTGAACATTGAGTGTTCAATCAGGAGAAAACCTCTTTTAGACACATTAATTCTTTCTATTAAGTGTGGGTAATGCTAAAAGGTCAAGAGAGCATTCTTTACAGGGGTATATTCTTGCCATTGCCAAGAGCCTGATGCAAAATACATCATCATTCTCTAGCAATCATACTGTTATCATGCATGCATGTCTGCTCAGTTGCTCAGTATATGACTCTCTAAGACCCTTGAGAGAGGCAAGGCTCCTCTGTCCATGGGATTTCCCAGGCAAGAATTCTGGAGTGGGTTGCCATTTCCTCTTCCAGGGGATCTTCTCAACCCAGGGATTGAACCCGGGTCTCCTGTGTCTCTTGCATTGGCAGGCAGATTCTTTACCACTGCGCCACTTAGGAAGCCCACTGCTGTCATGAAGAATGAATAAACCAGAGGCTGCAAAACTGTTTTCTCCTCCCTCCATACACAAACACACACACACAGACATATTCACATACCTTTTCATACCCAGCAATGTACATTTTGACAGGGACCCAGCACCTGTTTTTATGACAACTTAGAGACCAAAATAGGCAGCATGTAGGCGGTGGTGCAGCTGAGTAAAAAGGAATCTGACGCTGGCTTCAAGAAAGCTGGGTTCCCAACTCCTGCAGCTACTATCTGTTTGCCATTTAAGTAAGTCATTCCAGTCTTTGGATCCATGTTTTCTAACTTAGAGAACTAGTCAGTAAATTTGATGATTTCAAAACTCCCTTCCAGATAGAAGGTTCTATGAACTCAAGAGTTAGAAACAGTGTCTTTGCTCAGGTAGTCCATCCACTATATCCAAGCTGCTTTTCAACCAGTTTTAGTTTGAACAATATTTACACTTAGAATTCACTTTTTCAGACCTGGGACAGGATGTATTTTCCATGATTATTTATCTATCCACAGATACTGCGGGTTCATTGCTTGTTAACCCATTAAATACAAGGCCCAGTGGAAGACATGAAAAGGAGAGAAACATTGTATCCAGCCTTCAGGTTCTTTCATTTTCATTGTTGAGATAGATTATAAACACAAAGGCACTGCAAGATACTATTAAGAGGGCCATTGGTTTTCCAGTGAGGTAAGGTAGAATTCTCTCTGGAAACAAAACTTCCTAGTGGTGTTGGCATGTGAGCAGGATCTTGAAGGATGGTTAGGATACAGCTCTACCGAATGGGGTGGAATGAGGAAGGGCCACGGTCAAGTCAAGAGTCAGGGACCAGGAACATTACGTTTGACTTCAGCTAAGTCTTGGTCACTGAACTGGTCTTGTGAAAACTTTAGTAACATTCAACAACCTGGATGAAACTGGAGGTCATAGGCAAAGTGAACTCTGCAGTCACAGAAGGTCAAACACTAAAGGATTCTACTTATATGAGGAATCTACAACAGTCAAACTCAGAGAAGCAGAGAGCAGAATGGTGGTTACAGAGAACAGAGGGAGGAAATGGGGAACTGCTGTGTGTGTGTGTGTGTGTGTGTGTGTGTGTGTGTGTGTGTGCGCCCTACTCTTTGTGACCACATGGACTGTAGACTGCCAGGCTCCTCTGTCCATGGAATTTTAGAGCAGGCAAGAACACTGGAGTGGGTTGCCATTTCCTCCTCCAGGGGATCTTCCCAACTGAGAGATTGAACCCATGTCTCTTGCATCTCCTCTACTGGCAGGTGGATTCTTTACCACTTCACCGCCTGGGAAGACTACTATGGGGAACTGCTATTCGATGGGTAAAAAATTTCAGTTCTGCAAGATGAAGAACTAGAGACCTGCTGAACAACATTCTGTCTACAGTTAACAGTACTATACGGTACACTTAAACTTTTTTATAAGTGTAAAAATTTTTGCAATAATGAAAAAACTTTTATGAAGATTGTTATTGTTTATAAACCCATTTTAGTTTCATCTAGTTAGCTGGACTAAGTGAAATTTATAGCACTACTACGAAAATAATCAATAACATGCTTTAAATACATATAGTTATATTAGTCAGTTATTCCCTATCATTCCTCAATAATCTGAAAAAAACCAAGTAGTTTATCAATTCTTTACCTGAACATCCCTAATCACTTTCCAAATTATGTTTTTATCAATTTACCTTTGGTTAAGATGCAGGAATTACGGTCTTTGGAGAATGTGGACTTAGGAAAATAAAGAGGGAAAAGCATACTGGCAACTTAACATGAAATTATTATAATACATAGATCCTCTCACCCAGGTTTATACTGCCTGGTCCAACAGAAAGTGTGCTCCATACAAACTGAGATGACCAATATTTGTAATTGACATGCATGTTCATAGAACTTATTCAATTGCTCAATATTCTCCATCAAATTCAAAGAAACCCTACTGGAACATTTCTAAGTATCCAACTATAAACCCTAAATGTAGGGACACTCTCATAAATACTTTGCCTTTCCTTTTTTGGCAAAGTAATCTGAATTATTCAGGTGGTGTGATCCATGTAGGTCAAAAGTATATGTATGTTTTTAACTGGGCTAAGAAAATCCTTTATTTATTTATGTTTTTATTTTTCTTTATCTTTCTGTACTGTCCACCATAAAACATCATATGTATACCAAGATATATCATTTAAATTGCTAAAAGCAAATATGCCTCAAGAAAATGCCAATTTACAAGAAAATTCCAATATAACTAGCATTAAGATAATGTCACAAGAACATCCTTTCTACTGTACCCATAACTTGTGACTCTTAGAAATACGATTTAATCTTTCTGTGCTCTATGAGGATTTCACAGAATTCTAAACCTCAACTGCATTTACTTGCACTGGAGGTATATTTAACTAGGGAGACACCAACATTTGTAGAATAAAGCACTTTGGGATAATGAGGAATAAATTCTCCATTGAACACTCAGTCTGAAAGTTAATATCCTCACACCTAGAATGAGAAAAGTCTAGAGAATCCTTTCATTAGAAACCACAGTTTAAAAGAAGGTAATTATAAGCATTTTTTTCTGAAGGCATAACAACACAGCATTCATGTTAGAGAAGAGGTGTAGCTCTATCAAATAGTGCAATTAACTTTTAAAGCTAATTCAGCAACAGTGTCACAACCCAAAAATCTCTCTAGCACCAGGCAGAAATTTTCTATCATGTTAAGACAACTGTAACAAAAGATACTAAGAATTCTCTAATTAGCATAGAGGAAATGACCAACAAAATGTATGACCAGTGAAACATACAGTGGAAAGGATCACATGACCTAGTGAACATAAATTTTAAATGCCAGAGAATGGAGTATGTCATAAGCCAAGAACTCAGAACAGTGATTCCAGAGATATTTCATTCCCTTTTTTGAGCAATGGGTTTTCCCAATAGGCTAGTGACCAATGGTCTGTCCTTAACTTTGGAGAAGCCCTTTAATGACCTGCATAATTGTGTAGTTGTGTTAATGTGTTTATACAGGAAGGATCAATGGATAGTGAATGATACGTAGCTCATTACTTAGCCTGAGATTAACTCATCCCCATGAACTCTTTCATGTTTCAGTATAATTTTGAATTAAAAGTGCTCCTTCAAACAGAGAAACAGTACTCTTTAGAGAAGAGCCAACAACCTCTCTCCAGACCCTGACTTTGCACTCAGAAGGCTCCTGAGCCTAGCATTTGGCTCCTGGCTCCTCATTTCTGATCTCTCATTAAAGGGGTGCTGTAACCCTCCCACCAGCCAAATAGCCATATTCAAGCTTGGCGCTTTTAAGACTGGGTCTTATGACCTCCAATGTAACCACCATTTTCACTTAAGAATTCCTGAGAACAGAATGTTTTTCTAAATCTGGCACAAATAAACTTTCAGATTTGACTTTTGGAGGATCTTACCTATTTGAAAGTTTCAAGGAAAAACATCTTGAAGTAGCAAGTGATATCTCAAGTTTTTCTTGAAACTCAATTAGACCAGTATGCATAATCATATTTTAAATAAACCACTGGAAGACATGCATACACCCCAAGTTGTGTATAGCTGACTCAGGCTGTAATTTACACATTAATATTCACAATCTAACCCAGCTACTTCAAACCACTGACAACCAGCTTTGCTTCTTTATTTATAGAATTTCCCTGGAAAGGATCAGTGTTTGCTAGGAAACTAAATGTCTACATTCTAATTGTGTTTCTGAGACCTCATTTCAAGATCTCAGAAAAGTCTCTGAGAAAACTCTGTGATAAGATATTTCCATAAGTGAATTCATAATAAGTGCCTGTTAATAAGGATGACGTGTCTAAAAGTAGTTATCTCGGGTAAGTAACAGACTATCACAGTATAAATCCTGAGCACTCATGCCGTTTTTAGTTTCTATAAGGGTAATGGTAATAATGATACTAATTTTTTATAACATTGGTCTTGATTTAGAATGTCTATTTCTTTCTAGTACTATCTTTGTGCTAAAAGGTAATATCCAGAAGAGATATGTAAGGAAAGATAATAAAATTATTTTGTCCCATTTCAACATTATTGTCTTAGTGTAATTTCATGCCTCAGTTTCTCTCTACGACTTTGAGAACTGGTGTTAGTCATCTTGTTGGGGAAAATTTCCTTCTCAAGTTGCTGAGGTTTGTATAAATATTGTTATTATTGTGAGCTGTATGAGAAGAGTCCAATCTAAATATCCAATTACACTATATGTGCGTGTGTATTCAGTTGCTAAGCCATGTCCTGTCCTACTCTTTGTGACCCCATGGACTATAGCCCGCCAGACTCCTCTGTCTATGGGATTGCCCAGGCAAGAAGACTGGAGTGGGTTACCATTTGCTTCTCCAGGGGATCTTCCCGACCCAGGAGTCAAACCCACGTCTCCTGCGTCAGCAGGCGGATTCTTTACCACTGAGCCACCTGGGAGAATATATGTGGGCTTTTCTTAAAAAAACACACATATACTGTATCATATGACATGAAATAAAATGTAATGTTTTCAAATTTCCCCATCCTTGTTTTGTAACTGACCTGTATCTACTGTAAAATGTAGAACAAACCAGATCCATTTCCAACTGTGCAGATGGTTCATTATCCAGCTGTCTTAAAGATAGAAAAATTAGTGAGTCTAAGTGTGGTGCTAGGAAGGTGCAAAAACTCTGGGAACTTGAAAACTAACCTCAAGCCAAATCTTTCTGCTCATGGTCCAAATCTCCCACTGGGAAATAAAGTTGAGATCTGAGATAAGACTTCCCATATTACTCCAGAGGTGATCCAACATTCATTTCATTTACTACATTGATAGAGCAAATGAGCACACAAGCGTGCGCGCACGTGCGCACGTGCACACACACACACACACACACACACACAATCTCTCTCTCTCTCCAACTCTGTCTCTTAAATTTGTAACAGAAGTCGAGTTGCAAGTTTAGAGTCTTTTTTCTCCATTTTTCTTCCCCTTTTAATAAAGTACTGAAAATACTGTATTAAACATATTTGGGGTAAAATATATTTTCTGTAAAATATACTTTCAGAAACAACGTTTTCTTTATTTTATTAAAAGGGGAAGACCACTGCTCCTAAAAATTTCTATCCTCGACGCATCATCTGGCGTCATTAATTCAGCTTTGTGTGCATGTACATATTTTTTTAAGTCCTCAAACACACAAAATACCAAGGTAGGCCTTTTACACAGCTGTTGTTTGCAGTCTGTTGGGTTTGGTGGTGTTAATGATGTAGGCATATTCTTGGCTGCGCCCACGTCTCCAGCTGGAAAACAGATTCATGTAATTCGTGTCACCTTTGTTGACAGGAAGGTCAGCAGTCTGAACAATTTTATTTATTTATTCACTTTCCCTTTATTTCGTTTTCGGTGGGGGAGGACTCAGGGATAGGGTGAGGTCAGTTCAGTTCAGTCACTCAGTCGTGTCCAATTCTTTGAGACCCCATGAATCACAGCACGCCAGGCCTCCCTGTCCATCACCAACTCCCAGAGTTCACTCAGACTCGCGTCCATCGAGTCAGTGATGCCATCCAGCCATCTCATCCTCTGTCGTCTCCTTCTCCTCCTGCCCCCAATCCCTCCCAGCATCAAAGTCTTTTCCAATGAGTCAACTCTTTGCATGAGGTGGTCAAAGTACTGGAGTTTCAGCTTTAGCATCATTCCTTCCAAAGAAATCCCAGGGCTGATCTCCTTCAGAATGGACTGGTTGGATCTCCTTGCAGTCCAAGGGACTCTCAAGAGTCTTCTCCAACACCACAGTTCAAAAGCATCAATTCTTCGGCGCTCTGCCTTCTTCACAGTCCAACTCTCACATCCATACGAAGTGGACATATACATTTACTTATGATGACTATAAGCATGCTGTTTGAGTTTTTAAAAAATCAAAATATATTTGCATGCAACAGTTCAACATATATTTTATGACAGACAAGGTGACTATACAGAGAACAACAGTGAAACTTGGGGAGATGGATCCCTGGAGAAGCAACGGTATTTTACTTATACTATCTGTTTTCAAATCAGATCTTCAAGCAAATACTAGAAGTAGAGAACAAAATGGATGAGTGTGTGGTCAGGCAGCTGCAATGCTCTTGAAGTGGGACAAAGAACAGGAAAATGATACTTGGCATGTAGCTGTCTGCCCTCTATGGTTCTCCCACTGGAACCTCAAGTCCTAAAGGCACGCTCTCAGGGTGGCAGTTTAGTTTCTTCTTGTTTGTCAGGGCAAGACGCAAGAGCAAGAACACCATGTTGAAAATACCCCCTAGATGTGGAGAGAGAGGATGCCCTCAGAGGATGCCATCATCACCTGTCTGCATAAGGTCTTCGTGGACAAGCTCAAACTGTCAATGAAGGTTCTGGGGAATCTTCACTAGGATTTTGTTTAGATGATGAGTCTCTCTCAACGGCATGCATCTTCTCATTTCAAGAGAGATTCCTTCTGCCAGCCCCACCAGGTCCTTATTCAGAGCCAAATTCAGATTTGACTCATTAAAGTGAAAGGGATATCCTGTGGTTCCAATTCAGACTGGCCAGAGGCATGAAGACCTCAGGGTGTCTACATTCCTCAGGTAGAAATAGGATGCTGCTGCTGCTGCTGCTAAGTCACTTCAGTCCTGTCCGACTCTGTGCAATCCCATAGATCGCAGCCCACCAGGCTACCCCATCCCTGGGATTCTCCAGGCAAGAACACTGGAGTGGGTTGCCATGTCCTTCTCCAATGCATGGAAGTGAAAAGTGAAAGTGAAGTCACTCAGTCATGTCTGACTCTCAGCGACCCCATGGACTGCAGGCTTCCAGGCTCCTCTATCAATGGGATTTTCCAGGCAAGAGTACTGGAGTGGGGTGCCATCGCCTTCTCCGGAAGTAGTATGCTACTAAGAATCAAAGGGCCTCCTGGGCAACTGATAATAATCCACAGCTATGAACATCTTTCTTCTTCCCCCAGTGGCATCCCATATCCCCAAGGACAGCAATGTTTATCAAAGCTCTAGCTGCTCAAAGGACTCTGGAATCTAAGGAAGACAGCTTGGTTGTATCTGACCATAAAATTAGTTTTACCAAGATTTCAGTAAATATATGGAAGAAATATATCTCCCCAAACATCTTATGACCTATCTACTGTATTTGATATCCATTCTTTCATGTTAGAGCAAATCTGTCTTCTACCAGTCTCAACTGTTCACTTTCTCCATCTCTACTCCACTGATGTGAGTGTTCTCCTTGCTAACTTTCAGGATGTTTGGACTCAATCCCCATTTTGTACCCCAGCTCTCATCCTATTCTCTCATGGCAGGAGCATTAAAGGCTAGATGTAGAGGATGGTAAAATAAATAAAAGGGAGCATCCGTTTTTCTCAGTGGTATTTGCCAATAAGAATGAGAATAAAGAAGCCCAAGCCTACTCCCATGTTATGGACCAAACTGTCTCTTCAAAACTTTTCTGGTCAAGTTCTAAACTCCAGTTCCTTAGAAAGTGACAGTAATTATAGATTGTGATTAAATATGGTTAAATGAGATATGCCAGGTTAAATGAAATATGCCAAGTTAAATGGGTTAAATGGGGGCCAAGTTGACTAGAGATGGACTTGTGATGGTTAATTTTGTGTGTCCACTTGGCTGGGATATGGTGCCTATAGTCTAAATGTGTCAATGAGCGTGTTTTTGGATGAGCTTCAATTTAAATTGGTAGACTTTAAGTAAAGCACGTTGCCCTTCTATAATGCGGGTGAATATCATTTAATTGGTTGGAGACCTGAATAGAACACAGACTGATCTCCTTAAGCAAGAAGAATTCTGCCAGGAGATGACCTTTATAACCTGAACTTCAATATCAGCTCTTCTCTGGGTCTATAACCTGCTGATCCACTGTGCAGATTTCAGACCTCCCTAATCACATGAACCAATTCTTTAAAATAAATTTCTTCCTATACATGTAGACACACATTCTATGAGTTCTGTCCCCCTGGAGAGCCTTAACAAATATACTCACCATACCCAACCTGGGCACTTCTGTTCCTAGGCTCTGAGTCTGGAAATGACACGTGGGAACTTTCTAGCTGCATTTGGTTTTAAAGGATCTACTCTCTGCAGGTGGTTATGTTGAAAGTTCTGGGGATGGACAGAGGCTTTCTTTTTTGGATTACTTTTTACATACATAATAAAAAAATAAATCTATCCTCATGCACCATATTTTTATTGCTATCACTATTCCTATGCAGCATGCAACATCAGACTATCACTACCTGAGCACACGTGCAGTGATTGTGCTTCTAGAAAGGGCCGAGGAATAAATAACAGTGACATGACTGTGTCACACTGCAGTTTGTCACTTCAGCACTCTGTCAGGGGAGGGTGAAGGATGCTCCTTTTCTACCTTCTTTCCTTCAAGCCGCTCCTTCAAATACCAGGACACCTGCAGACATTCTTCATTGGTAGAATCCTAAAATCAAATGTGAGACTAAGAATCATGTTGAGAACTGAACATTTATCTTCTTCTCCCCTACTAAGGCAGGACTAAAGGGGAGAAAAACTTTCCCCTTTTAAAAGCAGGATAAGCAATTCAATTTATGGTCTATATTCTGACAGTTATTAAACAGCTATTATAGACAATGCCAAGTATGTTATCTTAGTATTTAGGGTTTTATCCCCACTGTTTTCCTCTCAGCCCTGAATCTTACCCAATTCCCTATAAATAGTTTTTATAATACTGTTTACATTTCATTAAAACAAATACTCTACTTTTTAAAGCCAAGTATATATTTGAATATAAGCTTGTATGCATGGGATATATAGCTTTTAAGTTGGAAAGTGTAGACACTGAACACTATTTTAAGAATTACAAAAGATACAATGAATCCCTTGAAATATTATTCCCACATGAAGCATTTCCCTGGTATATCATTCAGATCACCTTGTCCCATATGGGAATAAACCCATTACCCTGAGGTTTCACTGCATTCATTTTGCAACTGAAGGAAAAAAATACTGTATATGCCAGTTAATCATCCCAGATGTAATCACCAGCTGCACTCTCCGCTTTGTTTATGAGCATATTTTACTTCAGGTAAACACTGTAATTCTGGCAGAAAATTGTGCCTGATGGATACAAACCCTGCCATTACGTATTCATTATTTTTTTTAAAGAATATTTACGTTTGTACAGGAAAGAATGTAAAATTAGAGGAAGGGAAAGTGGAATTCTGGTCTTGGCTCTGCCACTCTGATTCTAGACAAGTTAATTAGTCTCAGTTTTCACATCTATAAATTGGGATAATACAATTTAAAGGGTGGGGCTGTGAAAGGTAAAAGGAATAATTCCTGTGAAAATGTGCAGTACTTGGACATAGCTATTGCTCAGTTATTAACTGTTTAACCCATACTTTTCTGTAAAAACATAAGTATAATATCTGCTCTATATTTTAAGTATACATGAGGAAAAAATATGGTAAGAACCACAAATACTTGTAGGGTACCCTAAAAGTGAAACGCAGTTATAAGTATAACCGGTCATGTGTGTGCTTGTGCGTTTTGTCCTACGTTCTGTGTTAAATCCATTCGCCTTAGTTCCTGTTGGACAGCACCCATCAGTATTACTGGTATTTCTAACTTCCTCCCATGTGCCTGTCCCAGCTTTTAAGTCCAGTTCAATTCAGCATGAAAAATGTCAGCGGAAATGTTTCAGAAATGGCTGACAGAGTCAAGTCATTGTTCATGGTGGAAATTAATGAGTAACTGCCAGTTAATATCTTAATTCAACCCTGATGACAGACTTCACATGCACAGGACAGTGCTGGCCAGCTGCAGAAAATCCACAACTGAATAGAGGGTGAGTCATTCATTCATTTTCTCAGGACTGGGCAGTTCAAGTGCAATTCACAAAAAAGTAAAGGAGAGAGAGGTTCTATCTGTCAGGAAAGTGGCCTGATTAAAAGAAGATATGGAGATATTTTTTCCCCCATGGATACTGAAAGAAGTTAATAAACAAAGTTCAGCAAGGTAAAATTGTTTGGAGAGATGTTCATTCATAAAATGAAGCTTCCATTTTATTTGCTTCTGTCACATTAATACAGGGAGAGCTTCAAGTCAGCACTTTCCTCTTGGACTTCTTATTTGTTGCCTATTTATTTGTTGCCCAATTTAAGACGATTTTTTTTGGGGGGGGGAATGGTTTCTCTTTCACAATAATGGAAAAGGTTAAGAATAATACCACCAAATATTATACTGTATGGTTAACTCAAATGATATGGGAAGTGGGCTGGACTGGCTTCTTGGTGACTTGGAGGAGAGCTCCAATACTGCTCTTCAGGTGAAGCCAGAGAGAATTTAGCCTCCAGTAGGATGGAATCAGTCTTTTATCCATAAGGCTTCATACTTCCAGATGTTCAAGCTGGTTTTAGAAAAGGCAGAGGAACCAGAGATCAAATTGTCAACATCCGCTGGATCATCGAAAAAGCAAGAGAGTTCCAGAAAAAACACCTATTTCTGCTTTATTGACTATGCCAAAGCCTTTGACTGTGTGGATCACAATAAACCATGGAAAATTCTGAAAGAGATGGGAATACCAGACCATCTGACCTGCCTCTTGAGAAACCTGTATGCAGGTCAGGAAGCAACAGTTAGAACTGGACATGGAACAATAGACTGGTTCCAAATAGGAAAAGGAGTACGTCAAGGCTGTATATTGTCACCCTGCTTATTTAACTTATATGCAGAGTACATCATGAGAAATGCTGGGNTCAAAATCACTGCAGATGGTGATTGCAGCCATGAAATTAAAAGACACTTACTCCTTGGAAGGAAAGTTATGACCAACCTAGACAGCATATTCAAAAGCAGGGACATTACTTTGTCAACAAAGGTCCGTCTAGTCAAGGCTATGATTTTTCCTGTGGTCATGTATGGATGTGAGAGTTGGACTGTGAAGAAGGCTGAGCGCCAAAGAATTGATGTGTTTGAACTGTGGTGTTGGAGAAGACTATTGAGAGTCCCTTGGACTGCAAGGAGATCCAACCAGTCCATCCTAAAGGAGATCAGCCCTGGGATTTCTTTGGAAGGACTGATGCTGAAGCTGAAACTCCAGTACTTTGGCCACCTCATGCGAAGAGTTGACTCACTGGAAAAGACCCTGATCCTGGGAGGGATTGGGGGCAGGAGGAGAAGGAGACGACCGAGGATGAGATGGCTGGATGGCATCACTGCCTCGATGGATGTGAGCCTGAGTGAACTCCGGGAGATGGTGATGAACAGGAAGGCCTGGCGTGCTGCGATTCATGGGGTCACAAAGGGTCGGACACGACTGAGCGACTGAACTGAACTGACTCCCATATCATGCAGCTTCCCCTAATTCCAGACCAAACTGCTTATCATTTTCATAGAGAAATCTGACCACTTAGTGTCTGTATACAGTTCTTCAAACTTCCTATTATCTCATGGAAACTTATCTTTTTTTGTTCCAGCTAATAAACTCATGTGATGTCCGGGTCTATAGTTTTACATATTTAACCAGCTTTTTAAAAATCTCTCACAGAACAATCACATAATCAATGTAAAAATTCAGAAACGCTAAAAAGCACAAAGAAGAAAGTAAAAGTCAACTATGATTATGACTCATTCCATTAATCTACATTGAATCCTATTATATAGCAGGCACTGTGGATTCAAGTGCTGTTAACACCTGGGGCCTAAATTCAGAAACACAAGTAAGTGCATATTAATATGTATGCTTGCTATGGTTAAAACTTTTAAAAGAGGGGTTCTGTAACTTTCTTTACTAAGAACCATGATATGATTGATAGTATGAGAAAAGTAGATTCATAAGCTCTGGGTTCTAAAACTATTTTACTGGTTGATCAAAGATAAGCACTTAAGGGTTTAAAAATCCTTTAGCACTTTCTATATCTAATATTCTATGAGTTTTACTATGTCATCAATATATGCAGTCCTTTTCATTGGCAACTATTTAAACATGACCCAGCTTTATGTTTTTGTAAGTCAATATTAGGATTTTCTGTCATAATAATTTGGCATAAGATACAGGTGAACTTTCTTCCACTTAGCTGTTCCTAGAGTATATATCTATATGATTCACTTTTGTCCTAAGCCTCTTTCAAACAAACAACTGAACAAGAACACTCTACAATATTGGTTGGTTGGTTGGTTAGTCGCTCAATTGTATCTGACTCTTTGCAACCCCATGGACTATAGCCCTCCAGCCTCCTCTGGGCATAGGATTAAAGAATAATAGTCCTGAGATATCTCAGACTATTTTTTAATATTTAACAATAAATTTCCAGTCACTTAAAAGTACTAAACACATTTCAGTTGACTTAAACATAGGAACTATGCACACATAACAGATCACACAGACAAAACAAAATCAAAGCCTGAACAGATCTGCTCCATATCTAATCAGGGCTACAAACTCTGCAGGGTCCAGAATGTTTCCTAAAACTACATGGGTCATGATAAGTCTGAGAAGAGTAAATCACGACAATTTGGGTAATGTTAGTGGTAAACAGATCATATTAATGGTAATCTTCACCTGATTCTATAAAGGAGAATATGTCCTAAGACATATAAGCATAAAAGAAGAGAGGGAAAAACTATATAGAACAACAGGAAAGCATATACTTCATTACATATACTTCAAAGCATATACTTTCCCACTGGAAAGAAAGAGGAAAAAAGACAGCAGTAGCTTTTTGAGGATTATCTCCTCCAATATTATTTGTGCAATGCTCAAGTAATGCTACAGGTAGACTCAGCAATTTGGAAACACAAGTAAGTGGATATTAATATTTATGCTTGCAGTGTTTAATGATTTTAAAGAGTTAATTTTTTTTAAGTAAGGCCACAATGTGATTATTATGAGAAGAAACCCGGAATAATTTCAAAAGCCCTGGGTTCTAGATTATATCCTGTTTGCCTGATACACTTCTGATTTCTTATTATTATGACATGAGTAGTATCTTCTTCATTTGGTTACTATTAATATGGTAAGTCATGGAGGAGTTTGCGGCTGATATCTTTAGGGGCTTAAAAGCTTTCAGATAGGGGCTTCCTTGGAGATCTGTCTGGTGGTTAACAATCTGCCTTCTAATGCAGGGAGCATGGGTTTGACCTCTTGCTGGGGAACTAAGATCCTACATGCCGATGAGGCGACTAAGCCTGCGGACTGCAGCTACTGAACCCACACACTCCAGAGCGCATGCGCTACACTAGAAAAGCTCATGCACTGCAACAACAACAACAAAATTAATTCTTTAAAAAAGCTAAAGATAAATGTTTACAGTTGTCTTTATGGAGTATCTCTACAAAAGTTCTCATTTTATTTAAGGGCTAACACTTACATGGAGCTTACCCCAGCCCTGTTGCTGTTCCAGCATATTACACATAGTAATTCATTTAACTTACTCACAATAACAACCCATAAGCAACTCCTATCATCATCCCTATTTTGCATGAGGAGAATGAGGCAACTTGTCAAAAAAGCACATAGCAAAGAATAGTATATTTAAGATTTGAATTTAGGCCACCTTATCCAGGGATTTTGTTTTAACTACTATATGTCTTTCAAGTATTTTTAAAATTAAAGCTGTTCTACCTCTAGATTGTCCATATGAATTGGAAGGAATAATCAATAACTTGTTCATAAATGACAAATAAATTCTTCCTAAACCCCACCCAGTAATTAACAAATATGTCTACAATGAAAGAAATCTACCACACTCCTTCTTTTCTCCACATGGCCAATTTCATCATGAATTTGTAATAGTGACACTGACTGAAATGGCCTGAGTTACTTGTAACGTCACAATAAGCAGAACAGAGGAAAGGAATATGGCAAATCAACAAGCTGGATACTAAGAACTGCCAGACGTGCCTCCTGGGGACCCACACCCACTGTCCTGGCAAGTTTCAGCAATAAGCTAAGTGCTGGGAGGGCTTCAGGAACATGGTTCCATCTGTGGACAGAAAGGAGAATCCAAACAGATTTTGTGGGTCTACTTTACTAAAACCATATCCTTTGGTCTGCAATTACAGTCCCATGGATTCTTTTTAAACTGCTATTTAAGCAGGAGATTCAAGCTCCCGCACTAATTATCAAGCTTGATTATCTAACTTTCCTATTCCTATCAGGTCTGAAGCCTATAGGAATTGTTACTGGGAACTGTTATAGCAATAAGAGGTAACAGCTGACTGTTGGAGAGAAGACAAAATTCAAAAGTAGATGTAGAAGAGTCTGTGCTTAGGAATGAAGAACGCACACCACTGACGACCCTGAGTGGCCATCACAGAAAGAACTAAGATATAGTAACCATACCACGCCTAGTATAATACCTCCTCGAAGAATTACACCAATAACTGTTTTGGGGGTTGCCGCTGAGGTTAGTTACCTTAGTTAACTTTCTGGAAGATGCCTTTGTCCAGTGAGTTTTGTGCAGTATAGGACATTTTTTCTGTTAATAATATCTGATATCAAGTCATTCATTCTGATTCTGGATAAAGTACTATTTACTAAAAAAAAGTGCTAAAATAAATAAATATATGACTGCTGCTGCTGGTGCTAAGTCGCTTCAGTCGTGTCTGACTCTGTGCGACCCCATAGACGGCAGCCCACCAGGCTCCCCCGTCCCTGGGATTCTCCAGGCAAGAACACTGGAGTGGGTTGCCATTTCCTTCTCCAATGCAGGAAAGTGAAAAGTGAAAGTGAAGTCGCTCAGTTGTGCCCAACTCTTAGCGACCCCAGGGACTGCAGCCCACCAGGCTCCTCGGACCATGGGGTTTTCCAGGCAAGAGTACTGCAGTGGGTTGCCATTGACTTCTCTGAATATATGACTAATAATCTACCCCAATACAGAATAAAATGCTCAAAAAAATAATAATTGCCACCTCAAAAAAAGGTTTTCCTTTTTTATGTCCTACCTATTTCCTTTGTCAGGTTCTTTTAAATATTAGTCATATATTAAATATATTAGTCATATATTAATAATATTTAAAAGAACCTGACAAAGGAAATAGGTAGGACATAAAAAAGGAAAACNTCTTTCCACTCTGTAAAGTGAGGATGGTATTAGATGCATCATCTGGCTGTCAGACACTCAGGCTTTAGAAAAGAAAGCCGCATAAACAGAGCAATTTTGTTATAATTCTGTGATAAGACATTGTGCCATTAAGAGCGGGGCGCCATTCTGTTTTTAAGGAAAGACTGCTACACAGTAATCTGCCAGGACTTTTCCATTTTTATTCCCATTTTCTATTTTCTACATTTGAACTTAGTAACCCCTGGTATATTCTGGCAGAGCCTAAGCTTTCTCCTCAGTTCCAATTTCCCCCTTATTAACCTGAAATGAAATTCTATGAAGCTCTGCACAGAAAAATCACAGGATCAAATGCAAAGGTTGCATTTGCTACCTCCTGTCTCAAGTTTCTGCTTAATGTTCTAAAGACAAGATAGGGAGTGACTCGGAATACCCGAGGGGCAGGAAAACAAGATACTGGCGTAGATGCATGTGTCTCAGAATGGGTTACGTACAGAGATAGAAACCAGAAGTTTCTTACTATTACCTAATTTCCCTTCGTGCTGACTTCCTAAAAATAACTCGGCTATCTCTCTGGCCAGACCTGATGTCAGAGACTATATTTAGGACAGTAGCTAGTAGGAAGATTTCATCTGTTCATTCAAAATTTCCCCTAACACAGCAACAGATGTTAGCAAGAAAAATGAGCAAGGTCTAGAAAAACTTAAGCAAAAGACTTGAAATGGTAGTGAATGAAGAGGGTAGAGCTATAGAGAAGCTGCGCCAATTAACGTCATCATGGTCGTCACGGACCTGGATTGTTTTTCAGAAATTAGCACAACATTGCTAATTTAAACATTCACTCATTAACATTCACTCTTAAACATTCACTCATTTATCATTAAGCAGACTGGGCCTGAAGAAATTTAAATTTGAACTCTTAAAGAATATTACCCTTATAGACCTGCCATTACCTAACTGCCTTGGATATGAAATTATATAATAAAATAAAGTAGTTGCTAATGTATTAAGGACATAGAGATCTGAAAGGTTCAATAACGGTAAACAGCGCAACTTGCAAACAACAGAGCTGAGATTCAAAGCCAGGTTTATTTGACTACAGAGCCCTTGTGCTCAACCTCTCCAACAGGCGCTTCCCCCAAACACCCTGACACCTGCTAAGGAATGCTTTCTCACTGCACCGGGTTCTCAAGAATGGTTATCATACAAGAAAACCTCAGCTGACTTCTTTACCCAGCTCCCCACACTTTCACTGTCATATTAGGAATATTAAATAATAATGAAATGCTCTCAAGCATTTTGAGTTTCCTAGTTAATGGCACAGAAGGAACTGGCTAATCTAGAAAGTAAATCCGCACAACTGACCAAGATATTAACACTTCAATGATAAGGGAGGCTGCCAGGACCAGACAAAGTCATGGAGATCTTAGAAATAGAGTCTTCAACAAGATAACTTGAGAGGGTCATGTCTAATGTTAATGTAATTTAAAATAATCAAATATAAATTAAACCATTTAAACCAATGTAAAATATTTGCACACACATAGAGAAATACATCCAGGTCTTATCATCTTTAAAAGTTCCTGCAAAATGCATCAAACTAAATCTTGATGGGATGAAAAAGATGATTTTTTTTCTCTTTTTAAAATCCAAATAACCAATAGACTAATGAATTGCCATATTTCCTCAGTAATCTTGGATAGAAAATACACAAAACGTAGTTAATATTTTTGGAAGATGAATCTCTTTAGCAAATGAGACATCCCAACCCACTGGGTGTGGGTGTGGAGGAGAGGATCTCCTTAGTGTGTGAGGAGTCAAATGCCTGCCAATCTGTTCCTGAGTTGAAGTTCATTTTCAGGGTCATTTTACATACATAGATGTGGCTCCACATCTCCCTCCTCTCCCCACCCCTGCATCTAAGCACTTTTCTCTGTGGCAATGTTCTCTGCAGGGTTAGAAGCAGCCAAGACACCATCATGAGCATTTTCATTCATTTATTTTTAAGGCAAGAAATATTAAAGTCCATATATTTGTAAACCAAATCAAAAGAAGAACCAAAATTAAAACTCAGGTACCCTGATTTCTTTTTTTTTTTCTTTCCAATTTTGGTTGAGTCTTGAACATTTTTACTGCTTCCCCAGCCAATTTTTTTTCCCAACTTTTGAATATCCTCATCAATTATACTGCTATGAAATCAATGTCTATACTTAAAATGCACACCTAATATAGGGCCCTCATTTATTAGGTCCATAAAGTTGTACATTTACGTTTTGTTCACTTGAAGTTCTTATACTGCTGGTTTAAGAGCTGTCAAATGCAGATAAAAGATGCCGACAGGGATCTTAGAAGTCTGTGATCTCTTTCTTTCAACTGGCTGAGGCAGTTTTCAAAAGGTTTAGCTTAGACCAATCTAGTCCTGGGCTTCCCTGATAGCTTAGTCAGTAAAGAATCTGCCTGCAGTGCAGGCAACCCGGGCTCAATGCCTGGGTCAGGAAGATCTCCTGGAAAAGGAAAAAGCAACCCACTCCAGTATTCTTGCTTGGAAAATCCTATGGACTGAGGAGCCTGGCAGGCTACAGTCCATGAGGTCGCAAGAGTTGGACACGACTTAGCAACTAAACCACCACCACCACTCAAATCATTTTCCCTAATGGTAATCTACACATGTCTTGGTTAATAAGCTATTTCCTACCATCCTACTAATTACAGACTTTGGCAATAAGTTAAAAAAAATAGTCCATGAGACTGGAGTCCACTCTATGCTATTCATGCTGGTAATCAATCCTTTCCTTCTAAGACAGCTAAACAGTGGCAGAGCTGTCAGGATTTAGAGTCATCAACTAAGGCATCACTTAGGGTGACTGCCAGCTAGTATCATTCATTAAATCACAGTCTAGGGGACAAGTCGTTTTGACAGATGAAACCTAACTCTTTGGGGGGAAAAAAAACCCTGATGCTGGGAAAGATTGAAGACAAAAGGAGAAGGGAGTGGCAGAAGACAAGATGGTTAGAGAGTGTCACTGACTCAATGGACATGGATATGAGCAAACTCCAGGAGAGACTGGACAATAGAGGAGCCTGGAATGCTGCAGTCCGTGGGGAGGTAAAGAGTCAGACATGACGTAGAGACTAAACAAAACAACAAACCTGTAAACGCAGGACCGTAGAAGCAGTCTGAGATACACTCTCTGCTACTCACTGCACAACTTTCAACACATCTAGAATTTCTCTCCCATCTTGGCCAAACAAGTCTTTCCCAGCTTTGTTGAAGGTTTGAGTGCTATTTTTCCTAGTTGACTGTTTCTTTCATTACAAGATGTCTTTTGTGTGCTTAGAGTGCAGATGTATAGTAATTGGACTATTACCAGGTAGATTGTCCATCCTGGTTTTCCTGGGAGAGCCTTAGTTTAAAGCCTGCTGTCATAGGATAATTGTTAAGATTTCCCCTTTTCATTCACACAGGTTTTAACAACACATTAAACTGTCCAATTACCAATTACTAATGATAAGTAATGTGGGATCCTTCCATCAAGCACTGGTCCCCCTAACAGTTTGATCTCTGAAAATATTTTCCTTCCACTGAGCATTATTTTGATTGAGGTTTCTTTCCAGATGGGTTTCCTGCAGCTGTGTTCTGAAGCTTCCTCTCTGTGTTCTATATTATCATATCAGACCTCGGTGATATGTGATGAACCCTATGTAATTCCATTTTCACTTCTGATGCTCTTAATCAAATGAACGCATTGTGATGGTAAAAGGGAAAGTGTTAGTCACTCACTCGTGTCCAACTCTTTGTGATTCCACGGACTATAACCCACCACACTCCCATGTCCATGGAATTTTCCAGGCAAGAATACTGGAGTGGGTTGCCATTCCTTTCTCCAGGGGAACTTCATGACCCAGGGATCAAACTCAAGTCTCCTGCATTACAGGCAGATTCTTTACCATCTGAGCTTCCACAGTAATCAGTGTAAATCTGGCCATCTTTTGGATGATCTCAGCCTTGAATTACATTTGGAAGAAATATGAATTTAACCAGTAAAAATAATGAAAGAACATTTACACTTTTACAGTATTCTATTAACAGATGCAAAAGGCACCGCTTCGACTACATTTAATGTTGCACATTTACCCACCTTGCTCACACACAGTCTTTTCTTCCCCAGGAATTCAATAAGGAAGAGATTGTCCTCAAGGGATTTCATCTCAGCCTAATGCACAGAACCCAAAAAAATTAGAGCAATTTCAACCCCTGAGGGTTGCCAAAAGAATGCAACTGTAATCAGGGATTTCCCATTAAAGAGATTATCAAATGACTTTGATGAAACTAATGAGGACTGTGTCTGTGTTAAATACAGAGACGGAACCAGAATGAACGACCAGCAGAATTCTTTTAGTGAGATCTAAAGAATAATTGGAAGGAATCATTTAGAATGGCAGGCAATCAAGTGATGAGAGACAAAAGGGATGACTACTTCATCAAGCGCCTTCCCACACTGGTAGAATACACCAAACACCTCTCTTTTGTCACATACAACTCAGTGACAGGTATCATCTGTTCTCCAGAAAGCAGACCCAGAGAGATTCATGCACATCCCAAGGTCATGCAGGTCCCATGAGGGGCATAAACTGACTACCGAGTTCTCAGCATGATGAACCCTTGAGTGGTAAGACAGGAAGCCTCCACCCGCCATGTGGCATCTTGAACACACTGACAATTTCTGAAGAAAGTAAAAGTACACAAGTACACAGGTATTTCAATAAAATTGGCTCAAATTCTCTTCCTTTAATCTAAAGTCAGTACCGGGTTCACCACATTTTTTCATAAGCTTTCCTCATTTTCCAGAAATGTGATTTATTTCTTTCCACTGAAAAACAGAAGAATTTTAAGATGAATCAGAGTCCTTCACGGGGTGGGTAGGCGAGACAGAACTCATCTACGTGGGGCAGTCATCTGCAAATCAGGACGTTACTAGAGAAAATGATGGCAACCCAAGGGGCAGACAAGAAAGCATACACTGGCATAATTAGAAGAACATGTATTCTGGAAAGCCATTCTTTCATGATAAGGGCAGAACTGACACCAGTCTATCCAATCATGTACTATGTATGGAGCTGAGTTTTGGCCAAAGATTGTTGAATCTCACAGGACAAACCCTCAGTGATAATGAAAAATGGAGATGAGCAATTTTAGCTGATCTCAGAGGCTCAACACAGGTAATTCATCTTCAGTGTTTTTTTGTATCAGACTGTAGGTCCCTTTTTAATAGTAATAATTTTAATGAGAACAAATATACTTTAATATCTGTTTAATATATGTACATATAGATTCAGAGACCATTTTCAGAAACTTCAAAGTCCAGAGAGTGGGAATCACCGAAAGAGACCACATTATATAATTATAGTTGAGTATCTTTGATCAACTATTGATCAACTATTTTTGATCATTTTTCCACACACATTTGATTGGCCTAGTAGGATCACACAACTATTTTAATAGCTTTAGAACCCAAGTTCTGGCACCCATGTTATTTGCAATATGTTCTGCTGCTTTCTCACATATGTGCATTAATACATGGAGTTGAAGATGCTTTAAACCAGAATAGCCTTATATTTCCCTTTAATTTAGTGATTCATAAGTAATTTATTGAGCACCTACTCAATGAGTTTATTGAGCACCTACTATACAACACACAAACCATATGTGTATAACCGTCACCTGTTTTCTTCGCAACAAATCGAAAAACAAATATTATTAACTATTCCTTTTTTCCATGTTAGGAAACTNACCGTCACCTGTTTTTTTCGCAACAAATCGAAAAGCAAATATTATTAACTATTCCTTTTTTCCATGTTAGGAAACTGAGCATCAGAAAAGTTGAGCAACTTTCTGAAAGGAACACAAGAAACAAGTAGTTAAGGCAAAACTTGAACCAAGATTTTTCTCATTGCTAACAGGATGTACTATTCACTGTGAACCTCTGTGAGTGGTAAAATGCAAATAACATAATTCCAGGAGAGCAGTTTATTTAGACATCAGAAAAATCTATTTCGGGGATTTTCCTGGTGGTCTAGTGATTAAGAATTCACCGGCCAATACAGGGGACAAGTCCAGGAAGATCCCACATGCCACGGAGCAACTAAGCCTGTGCACCACAACCACGCAGAGAACTCATGCTCAGAACAAGAGAAGCCCCCACAAGAGAAGCCCCCACGCACTGCAACTGGTGAGTAGCCATCACTCTCCACAACTAGAGAAAGCCTGTGCACAGCAATGAAGACATGCGCAGCCAACAATTTTAAAATGAATACTTTAAAAAATATCTATTTATATATAATTCACATTTTAAGCACAAATCAGATTTTTCTAGAATACATAATCTAGGAATCTATGAGAAGCAACAATTTACTGGAGTGAGTGCATATGTTTAGCCTGTTTAAGTTATTACATATGTCATACTACTTGCTTTTTTGCTTAGAAACTCAGTTTATCTTTACTTTTCTGGAACATTATGATTCCCTAAACAAAATAAAACTATTAAACAAATGCACTGTAAATTGTCCTTGCTTTGGAATTTTTATAATGTCTATCATCTAAAATCTCTAATGTTTTTTAACTGTTAGAATAAAATGAAAAATGACAAAATTATTTTTAAAAATCATGCTTTTCAAAAAAATCATGCTTTTCATTTTTTCTTCACCCAAATTAATGAAAACGTGTTGTACCTAGATTACTGGACTTTATGGCTGATACAGGTTAAAAACCAATACAATATTGTAAAGTAATTAACCTCCAATTAAAATAAAAAATTTTATACTAAAAAAAAATTAGTGCCCAACTACATTTACTCATTGTGTCCCTAATTTTCAGGATACATTTGGATAGACAAAAACAAAGTCACTAATTAGACAAAAACAAAGTCTCTAATTAAACAAAAACAAAGTCACTCGTACTGTTTAGGAACATTTATATTTTAAAATATGTATTTAATTTCTCAAATAATTTAACATAAGTAGTTAATATTTCAAAATACTTAAATGAGTCTAAGGATATTTTTCAGTACATCCATGATCAGTATCATTCCTTCTCACATGTGTAAATTTCTATATAGTGGTACTATTTCCAGTCCATGTGCTTCCAC
This sequence comes from Redunca redunca, assembly GCA_006410935.1. NCBI lineage: Eukaryota > Metazoa > Chordata > Mammalia > Artiodactyla > Bovidae > Redunca > Redunca redunca. Next base: position 1,185,296 of record SJYQ01000305.1, read on the forward strand.
TCTGTGTACCAACTCATAAAACTTAGAGACAGAAACTCCCAGTTTCTGTCCTCTAGGAATTGACTTAACTTTCAGAGTTTCTGTTTCTAAAACGAGTACCAGCCGTCTTTAGATTCTTTGCCTGCATGTGTGGTTGCTAAGTCACTTCAGTCATATTTGAAACCCCATAGACTGTAGCCCACCAAGCTCCTCTGTCCATGGAATTCTCCAGGCAAGAATACTGGAGTGGGTTGCCATGCCCTCCTCCAGGGATCTTCCTGAGCTAGGGATCAAACACACATCTCTCCTGTGTCTCCTGCATGGCAGGCAGATTCTTTACCACTAGTGCTACCTGGGAAGTCCCAATCCACTGTCCACCTCTGCCCAAAGCTGTTTTTCATTCTGCCTCTTAATTTATATAAGTTTTGTCCATCGTTCAAAGTGTTTAAATCTATCTCCATCACTGCCAAAACATCTCTTGTTTCTTCCTGACTCATGTCTTGCCTGGCTTTTTTCCCTCTCATCTATTAGAGCACACAAGTCTACATTCCAATATGTACCACTAGATACATCATTAGAGCATTCTAGAGCTGTGATGAATTTTATAAGAGCATCCAGTATAACTTTCTCATTTTAGAAACGAGCAAACTGAATTTCAGAGATCAGAAATGAATTTTTCCATACTGCATACATAAGCAAGTTTCTGAACACACTTTATAAGCCAGTGTTCTTTCTCCCACATCAGTGGCTATAAACATTTATCACACCATGATATTTGTTTACACAGAGGCAGTCTAGAACAGTGCTAAGAGCATAGACTCTGGAGTGAAGTGATTAGGGTTTGAGCCCCAGCTCCACACCCTGATACATCTGATATGTTGGTCAATGAATTGATATTTATAGACATCTCTAGTCAGAGCTTCTACTTCTTTTGGCAGTCACATATTCAACACACTTTTACTGACCAATCACTATGAGCTGGGCTCTGCCAGGTGCTAGGAATGCCAGGAGAGAAAGTCGTGATTCCAGCCCTCAGGGAATTGGGCATCCAAAAGAAATCACATGAAAGGTAGTATAAACGAGGGATATCAGAAAAACAACATCAGCGCAAGAGCAAGGAAGGCGGCCAGTGCACCTGGGAAGGCCCCTAAGGAAAATGTTTGTTAAATGGATGAATGAAATGTATCTTTCCTGGGCCAGAAGAGGGGGAAATAGATACTTGAGAGAAATATAGCGGAAAAGAAAAAGCACTTCTTTCTCAGTGATGGACTCTTGAGCTCAATAGAAGCAGTCCTCACTTATCCAGGCAATAACCATTTATTGAACTTTCCATGAGGCTGTCAGATTGTATGAAGCAGGAGAGCCTCCAGCGGTCTATGCACAAATTTGTACAAAACTACTTCCTTCCAAATTTGGGGTCTGCAGGTCTATTTCTTAATACACTTTTCAAAACTTCACAGGTCCGACCACTCAGTAGCAAGACAAACGCAGGGGAGATCTCTTCTATTGCACTGGAACAATACCCCTGAAGCACCGTTTTTTGGACAATCAGGCAGGCTCTGCTCTGAGGAAAGTTTTGCTGTGATGCACATACTTTCTGCCATGCAAAGTCAATGGCAGACGCATGAGTGGACTGGAAATATCTCAGAGAGGACCCTTCCCTTTTAAAAGGTCCCTGAGCCAAACACAATTAAACTGTCCACCAGCACATGCTCTTCTTCCAATTGACATGCTTCAAAAGTGCATACGTTGAGGAGATTCGCCACACGCCGCACCTGGAGAAGAGGCTGTCTGAATTTCAACATCCTCTCGGGTACTCCTCTGTCTGTCATGTAATTTCATTCTTGGAAACTCTGCTCTGTCTTCCTGCTTCTGTTTTGGCTAGATTTTATTTTTATGATTTCTCCCTGTGACTTACATTTTAATATGACACCACTGTATTTCACACAGGTGACAGAGGCGTTTTCTGTACCTCCAGAATTCCACAGAACAAGACTTCCAAAAGCTCACTGGCCAACAGCTACTCACTAATGCCTCTTCCCATTTCCTGCCTAGAAAGTGGAAGTGTGCTCAGTCGTGTCCGACTCTTTGCGACCCCATGGACTTGAGCCTACCAGGCTCCTCTGTCCATGGGATTTTCCAGGCAACAGTACTAGAGTGGTTTGCAATTTCCTTCTCCAGGGCATCTTCCCGACCCAGGGATCGAACCCAGGTCTCCGGCATTGTAGACAGACACTTTACCGCCTGAGCCACCAGGGAAGCTAGCCTGCCTAGCTGTGTGCATTCACCAAGATCGAAGGCGCCGAAATGTGATTTCCTAGTTGTGAGAGGAGAGAAAAAAGAAAGTGAATAGTAGATGACTGGGAGCCTCAGAGTGCTTTAGTTTATAGACTCCTACAGGCCTCGCTTTAAAACATCACTACTGACTGAATGTGTCAAACCAATGTAAGGGTTTAGTCCTATTTTTACAGATCATAGGAAAAGGGATCAACTCAAATTATCTGTGGTTGTTGTTCTTGGGGGGAAATGTGTACATATTACATGAGTAAAGGAAGTTCAGAAATAAATGTGATCACAAAATGATATACTATTGAAAAATAGGTATTCGTGGCAAGAGAAATTTCAGATATCAGGAGTGTATTGCATACTCAGAAGTAATACATCCAAGGTAAGTATGTTAATAATTGGCCATAGGTCTTATGCTTTAAAGAATTTTAAATCCTAAAATAATTCCCCAAAAAAGGAAAACCAAAAACAAACCACAGTGAAAAGATTCAGAATACATCTATTCATATATGATTAGATGGAAAAGATTTAGTGATACTTTCAGTTCAGTTCAGTCGCTCATTCGTGTCCAACTCTTTGCAGCCCCATGAATTGCAGCATGCCAGGCCTCCCTGTCCATCACCAACTCCCGGAGTTCACTCAAACTCACATCCATTGAGTCGGTGATGCCATCCAGCCATCTCATCCTCTGTTGTCCCCTTCTTCTCCTGCCCCCAATCCCTCCCAGCATCAGGGTCTTTTCCAATGAGTCAACTCTTCGCATGAGGTGGTCAAAGTATTGGAGTTTCAGCTTTAGCATCATTCTTTCCAAAGAACACCCAGGACTGATCTCCTTTAGAATGGACTGGTTGGATCTCCTTGCAGTCCAAGGGACTCTCAAGAGTCTTCTCCAA
>SJYQ01000305.1:1188482-1206491 GCA_006410935.1 Redunca redunca
AGCCTTGACGTACTCCTTTTCCTATTTGGAACCAGTCTGTTGTTCCATGTCCAGTTCTAACTGTTGCTTCCTGACTTGCATATAGGTTTCTCAAGAGGCAGGTCAGGTGGTCTGGTATTCCCATCTCTTGAAGAATTTTCCACAGTTTATTGTGATCCACACAGTCACAGGCTTTGGCATAGTCAATAAAGCAGGAATATAGATATTGTTCTGGAACTCTCTTGCTTTTTTGATGATCCAGCGAATGTTGACAATTTGATCTCTGGTTCCTCTGCCTTTTCTAAATCCAGCTTGAACATCAGGAAGTTCACGGTTCACATATTGCTGAAGCCTGGGCTGGAGAATTTTGAGCATTACTTTACAAGCGTTTGAGAAGAATGAAATTGTGCAGTAGTTTGAGCATTCTTTGGCATTGCCTTTCTTTGGGATTGGAATGAAAACTGACCTTTTCTAGTCCTGTGGCCACTGCTGAGTTTTCCAAATTTGCTGACATATTGAGTGCAGCACGTTCACAGCATCATCTTTCAGGATTTGAAATAGTTCAACTGGAATTCCATCACCTCCACTAGCTTTGTTCATAGAGATGCTTTCTAAGGCCCACTTAACTTCACATTCCCGGATGTCTGGCTCTAGGTAAGTGATCACACCATCGTGATTATCTTGGTGATACTTTAGATATGCAATTACTGGAATTGATGAAGACAGTACATTTTGCCTCCACTCTTTTCAGAGATTCTATTAAACATTTATATTTTATACTTATTAATACATTTATATAAGTATCAATTATATGTGGACATACAATTTATGCAACATAGTAGGACAAAAAGGAGAAAATGTGTAAAAGCAAAGAAGAATGGGCACTGTGATGATGGTGACACAGACACAAGAGGACAAGTGACTATCATTAAGAACAGGTAGGGGAAGTCACAGTCCAAAACATGCTCTAAGGCGACTGCGGAGTGGGTGGGGCATCTGTGCAGGAATCTCAGTGGAATGCAAGGATTCGAAGGTGTGACTGAAAACAGAACCCAACATAAGTTCTGTATTTGAAACAGCTACATACACTGTTCTCATCCTCAGTACATCTTCTCCATTCTGGAGCCCAGCAAACAAAGAGCTGGATTCACCCCCAAGCAAATAATAGAATACTACCAACATGACTAAAACAACTATTACTACTAATAATAATAATTCAAAATCAAGATCCAAAATAAGATAAAAATTATTGATAGTGCATCTCTAAAATAACTAAAGAGACTCCCAGGAGAAAGACAAAGTTTTAGTTAGATTTCAGCATCTGAGAATAACAATCCTCTCATTCTCCTATGGTGGAGATCCACTGAGCCAAATCATACCTCTTTACCCAAATGTGACACCTGATCACCCAACTCCTTATGTCTTTTAATCCCACAATTTCTATTCAGATAGGAATTTTAAGAATAAACAATTCTAAAAAAATAAAAGAAAGCCACACTGGTCAGTTGTTTTCTCCTTTATTAACCAAATAATCAAGCACACCACAATATTAGGCAATCCAGCAACATTATAGATAAATACTAAGATAGGCAGGCTGGAAAACAGAGATAATGTAAGAAATGGCAGGTGGGGGCGGGGGGGGGTGCAGGAATATCTGATAAACTTAGGCAAAGGAAAAGCTATTACAACCAGAAAGCAAAAACAGAAGTTTTCCAAAGAGAATAATTAAAATAGAGAACAAGAGAGCATACTTAGAAACTAAACCATGTTCACTGAAATAAAGTACTGTAGAAAGACTAAAGAAACAGCCAAGAGGCTCTTACAGATATGGACTAATGAATGAAGACAAAAAGTATGAGAAAGGATACCTCTGGAGGGTCTACTATCCAAGTATAAGGAGCCACAGAGAGGTGGCAGAGAGCAATTATTACAGAAATGACAGAGGTGAGGATTCCTTAGCTGAAGGAGGCCATGCATCAACAAGCCTCATAAATTCAAAAAGAGCCTCAAGTACGCCACTGAAAACATATAAATACTTAAGGTACTGAGATAGTACTAAAAGTTTTTTAGGGAAAAACAGACCTTAGACTTAGTCTGGTACCCGAGTTCTCATCAGCATCAACAATGCTTGAAAGGAAAGCTCTTTCCAGCCTAAAGCTCTATACTCAGCCTAAGTATTAGTATACTGCAATTCAAGAAGACAGTACATTTTGCCTTCACTCCTTTCTATTAATTATATATCAAACTCATTACTATATTTATATAAATATCAATTATATGTGAACATATTATTTAGTGTTGGTGTTATTGTCAGTTTCTCAGTTGTGTCTGACTCTTTGCAGCCCCATGGACTGTAGCCCACCAGACTCCTCTGTCCATGGGATTCTCCAGGCAAGAATACTGGAGTGGGTTGCCATTCCCTTTTCCCAGGGATCTTCCTGACCCAGGGATCGAACCTGGGTCTCTTTACCATCTGAGCTACCAGGGAAGCTTTACACAACATTATAGGACAAAAGAAGCAAAGTATGAGTGAATGCAGGAAGCAGAATATACTGGTGGCAAAGAATCCACCTGCCAAGCTGGAGATGCAGGTTCAATTCCTAGATTGGGAGAATCCCCTGGAGAAGGAAATCATGACCCACTCCAGTATTCTTGCCTGGGAAATCTCATGGACAGAGGAATCTGTTGAGCTACAGTTCATTGGATTGCCAAAGAGTTTGACTAAAGAGTTTGCCAAAGAGTTTGACTGATTGACTAAACAACAGTCTTTTCTTGGGACTTACTTGATGATGTATTACAATAAAATGAGAAGATAAGCTAAGAAATCAGTAGAGAAATAGCAGATTTAACCAAGACAAACAATATGAAACCCAGGTCTAGGAGCTAGGAGTCCAGGAGGAAGAGTCAAGGGGGGAGATTCACGGCTACAAAAGAGGGCAAAGCAAATAGACTAGATGATATGATGGAGAGTAAAAATATATGAGGGTATGATAAAGGGGCTTCCCAGGTGGCTCAGAAATAAGGCATCTGACATGAATTTAAGCAAACTCTGGGAGACGGTGGAGGACAGAGGAGCCTGGAGTGCTACCGTCCATGGGGTTACAAAGAGTCAGACACAACTTAGTGGCTGAACAACGAAAACAAGTAACACAGGAAAACAGAATTTAAAAATACACTCTCTGACATAAATCATAGCAGGATCCTCTATGACCCACTTCCCAAAGTAATGGAAATAAAAGCAAAAATAAACAAATGGGGTCTAATTAAACTTAAGAGCTTTTGCCCAACGAAGGAAACTATAAGCAAGGTGAAAAGACAGCCTTCTGAATGGGAGAAAATAATAGCAAATGAAGCAACTGACAAAGAATTAATCTCAAAAAGATACAAGCAGCTCCTGCAGCTCAATTCCAGAAAAATAAACGACCCAATCAAAAATTGGGCCAAAGAACTAAACAGACATTTCTCCAAAGAAGACATACAGATGGCTAACAAACACATGAAAAGATGCTCAACATCACTCTTTATCAGAGAAATGCAAATCAAAACCACAATGAGGTACCATCTCTTGCCGGTCAGAAGAGCTGCTATCAAAAAATCTACAAACAATAAATGCTGGAGAGGGTGTGGAGAAAAGGGAACCCTCTTATACTGTTGGTGGGAGTGCAAACTAGTACAGCCACTATGGAGAACAGTGTGGAGATTCCTTAAAAAACTGGAAATAGAACTGCCATATGACCCAGCAACCCCACTGCTGGGAATATACACTGAGGAAACCAGAATTGAAAGAGACACGTGTACGCCAACGTTCATCACAGCACTGTTCATAATAGCCAGGACATGGAAGCAACCTGGATGTCCATTGGCAGACAAATGGATAAGAAAGCTGTGGTACATATACACAATGGAGTATTACTCAGCTATAAAAAAGAATGCATTTGAGTCAGCTCTAATGATGTGGATGAAACTGGAGCCTATTATACAGAGTGAAGTAAGTCAGAAAGAAAAACACCAATACAGTATATTAATGCATATATATGGAATTTAGAAAGATGGTAATGATAACCGTATACGTGAAACAGCAAAAGAGACACAGATGTAAAGAACAGTCTTTTGGACTCTGTGGGGGAAGGCTAGGGTGAGATAATTTGAGAGAATAGCATTATATATTCTATTATGTATATTATCATATATAAAATAGATATTATCATATGTGAACTATCACATATCACATATCATGAATATCACATATATTATCATATGTGAAATAGATCACCAGTCCAGGTTCGAAGCATGAAACAGGGTGCTCAGGGCTGGTGCACTGGGATGACCCAGAGGGATGGGATGGGGAGGGAGGTGGGAGGGGGATTCAGGATGGGGGACACATGTACACCCGTGCCGGATTCATGTCAATGTATGGCAAAAACCACCATAATATTGTAAAGTAATTAGCCTCCAATTAAAATGAATAAATTAATTTTTAAAAATAAATAAATAAATGAGGCTTGATCCTAAGCAAATGACAGAATGTGAGAACAAAATCACTGATTTGAACCTGAACGTTAGGATTCTTTGCTTTTCAGTGAACTAGGGGGTTGTGACATTGGACTCAAAAAAAAAATTAATTTCAACACAGATCTTGACCTAACACTAAACGACATTTATGTGGTCATAATAACATTAAGTGAAAGTTAAATTCTCCCAGTCTTGTCCGACTCTTTGTGACCCTATACGCTTTATTGTTCTATATTTAAAATTAACCTCTGGACAAAGACTTGGTTATATTTTTAGCATAAAGTGAAAATATCTACAATCTAAAGACAGAAAAAGAGTGACAGAATTAAGACCTGAAATGAGAAAGAAAATGTTAGGGAAAGGGGGTTAGACTAAGATTCTGATTGTATTTAATAGGGAATAAAGAGAGTGTTGCAAATTATCAGAAATAGAAGATTCTACTCAAAGCTTATAANATTGTATTTAACAGGGAATAAAGAGAGTGTTGCAAATTATCAGAAATAGAAGATTCTACTCAAAGCTTATAATTACCTTAGAGTTACATTAAGAGAAGGAGAAGAATATTAATAGAAGGAAGGTGAAGTACAAGGGAGCAAAAATCTATCTTTCAAATTGCAGAGTGAACTGTTTAAGTCCAGTCAGTCAAGAAATTACTAAGGTCTCTACCAAATTGCCTAGAATAAGACCATAACTTAAAAGATGCCTCTAGGAGTAAGAATGGAATGGGGAGTATGGAGCAGGGCATTCTTGTTTCTCATCAGCAGAATTCTGGTGCTACTTGGTGTGTGTATTGGCATGTAATACTTTAATAATAGCAGTTGTGTGTATAATACATTTCATAGTAAGTAGTGACTGCATTGAATTTTGTGTGTGTGCAACACATGAATTGTATTAGGCACTACTACAAAGTGGGATCCTTGTTTATTTTATAGACTGTGCATAACTTTTCTATATAGGGACATATAGAAATGTATATATATATTATATATCCTCTATATGTAGACATTTCTCTTGAGTTATAATTTTCAGTATCTGAAGTTTCTCATTTTCCTATCAACTTTCACCATTAACAATTCAATCATCTAGATTAAATATAGTGCTTCCCTATATTTATTTTTTAATGCAAACATCTATAAAAGGTATAAATACTGGGAACCTAAGGATGAGGTGATATTCACCAAGAAAAGGACAAATGGCTCCAAAAGGCAGGGTAAGGAACTGTAAAGATATTTTGCTTACTTCGCTACTTCAGTAAGGTCTTTTATCTTCACACACTCTTAGTTTTCAATGCAGTAAGTATTTGTCTTATACTTACACAGAAAAAGTGAAAAGTTCAGAAAGACTGAACTGATACTTAACCCCATGACCTAGAGGACAGGGCATGTTTACCAAACCAGTCTCTTGAAGTTGGAAATTTAAGAAACACCAAGGGGCCGAGTGGGAAGTGGTTAAAATCTCTAACCATGAAACATCTCAGTCAGTCAGAATTTGTTTTGACAAATCCACGGCCTGTGGCCGGTATTAATGAACTAGCAATTAAACCCCAAGCCTAGTCAGGAGCTGAAGGATGACTTTAGGACTCATGTTTACTGTTTCAGGCCATGTGCAAACTTTTGAACCTTTGTGAAGTACAAATAAGCAGGATCGGTGTAGAGCATCAGGCCATTTCCCACTGTAGGGCTCAAAACAAAATAAATATATGGGCAAAGGAGATCAATAACTGATCAAGTACAATGTCATTACACAGATACAGTTTAAGAACTCCAGATTATCTTAATCTCTGCATATAAACATATCCTTTCTTTAAAGAGATCTCTCCAAGTACTAAATACTTGTCATATTGGATTAGGAAAATAAATCAATCAGATTTGGTCATGGGTCAAAGATAACATACAATTATTCAGGTTTTGGCCATCTTTATTTTGAAGAAGTTGACATGTTTGAGGGCAGGTACATGGACACTATATTGGCTGACCCTCGGTATATATCCAGTTGTTTGAGGAGATAGCAGAAGATTATGGAGCCATCTCATGAATACTTCCAGGGGATGTTTGATGTCAGTCTATTCATTTATGCTGAAAAGTACCCTCAACCCCCAAATCATCTCATATTCTCTTTACAATCACCGAAAAAGGAAAGTCTAGTTTTTACTTCTTTGGCATTTCTTTTTTTGATTTTTTGAAAATAAGCCTCAAACTCATTTCAATTTGCATTAAATATCACTGACAAAGAACAATATTATTTCCTCTGGATCTCACAATCCCATTTCTTTGGCCATTTTGGAAAATGTAGCAAAGAAATAGAAGTGTTTTTAAGGCTGGGTTGGAGGGCTGCAATGAATTGATTTCCAGGATTTGAAAATAAAGGATATGATTAAACAAACCTAGAGTTAGACCAATAAATTATACATTTGATTTTAGGATTTGGTAATAGCCCTAAATGCCTATGAAGATTATATGGACTTGAGCTTAGAGCTCCAGGGCTGCAATGTGACTGGGATTGGATGAACTGACAGTCTGGTAGCCAAATGCCCAGAGTTGCATCATGTCCTTCTTTAGAGAGAATTAGTTAGCCAAGAAAAGCATAGAAAAAGAAAAGGAAGAATGCAAACACTGATTTAGGGATTGTCCACTTTTGTTTAGGGACTAACACAGTAGTTTTCTTGGCAAGGGCAGCCTGGTAGAGGGGTAAATGTTAAAACCATCTCAGTTGGAAGACCAGACATAAGATCAACTCATTCCCATTGTTCTGAATCCATATTCCCTAGCAATTTTCAGAAAACTTGGCAACCCATGTCTCTAATGTATAGGGAGAGAATGAATCTGTCAGACCAACAAGTGATGTTCTCATCAGACAGATGCACTTCTCATTATAAATAGATAAGCTGGCATTCTGATTATAATTTGGATTCCCAAGCAGCTCGTCTATGGGGACAGTCTTCTGGGACTTGATCATTGTAAATCAAAACCATTGCATTCTTGTTTGCATTTAAAACTATATATAACACAATATATGTTAACGTGAATCTGACTCTGAATGGAACCAGCTCTACCTACTCTGCTAACAAAAGTCACAATTCTCAGCCTATAATCCTGGAGGAATATGACCAGGTTTAGTGGAATAACCAAGCAAAACACCACCATAGGGATCTATCTGGGTGGTCAATACCCAAGCAAGTTTCCCAATTTCAGATTATACCTGTAAGTTAAAAGTTATAAGGAGGAAGTTTTATTCTAAGTTTGTTTTTGATGGGAGGATAACCGCTTTACAATGTTGTATTGGTTTCTGCAGTACAACAGTGTGAATCAGCCATAAGGATACATATATCCACTCCCTCTTGAGCCTCCCCTCCACCTACCATGCCCCACCTACCCCTCTAGGTCTTCACAGAGCGCCTAGCTGAGCAGCTACCCAAAGTAAGAAAATGTGTCAAAATATGTTGTATGCCTTTCTAGGGACTTAGGACAAAGGAAAAGAGAAGAGAAAGATATGGACTCGTTTACATAATTTGCTACAAGTGGTTATAGTAACTTCAGCTTCTTCCATTTGTCTTCAGAGAAATGCTTTGCCTTGCTGCACTCTCTAAAATTGCAGCTAGATTTTTCACTGAGATTACAAATGAAATAAAGTGGGGAGAGAACTTAGTCAAGATCCTTACATACAGATCTTTTACAATGATAGATCTATTATACTGATTCCCAAGGGGAATTTACTTAATTTGAATGGAGCTAGCCAGTGACAAACAGGAAATTCTTGCCCTTGGCACGCTAAGTAGACATTGAAATATATTGTATGTAGAAAAAGACTTTTCTTCCTCAAATGTTGCACACAAAACTATTCACCTCAAAACTATCATGTTCTGTGTCTTTATTTCTAAACTTTTGAGGAAGAACAACATCCCAGCCAGCTGGAACAAAACATGGAAGTTGGGTCTGCTTTTATAAATTAAGTTGCTTTGTAAGAGAAATGGCTGCTTTTGAATTAGTAAATACCCGAAGCTTTACCAGAGACAGATTTTATACCAAAGAGACAAAGAAAGCCAGAATAGGTGATGCCAATTGCTTGATATATCAGTCTTTGATTACTCTTTCCCTGAGTCACCCAGTGGGTTGCTACAGTGTATTAATAGTACTGATCTATTGGGTTGGCCAAGAAGTTCATTCAGGTTTCTCTGTAAGATGTTATGGAAAAACCCAAATGAACTTCTTGGCCAACCCAATATAAGACAGCAATAGTCCCAACACCTTAGCCAGCAGATAAAGCAGATAATAGAATGGAACTTTAAAAAATCGTCAGCTATTCTCTAGTTTTGCTCACAACTTCCACAAATATCATTATCTAAATGCTTTAAAATAATATATTATTAATTGACATACTTGTGCAGCCAGGGACTTAAACCTTTTGTTAGTGGCTGCAGGCTGCAACCATCTCCCTCTTGACTGATTCTTATTCCATTTAGGGTCACATATAGCTGGCCCTTTATTCAATAAGAATTCATGCATTCAATGTCCTAGCTGAACATTTTGCATCCTCCCTGGGGATCCAAAGATAAAAGACACTGTCATCTGCCCTCAAAGAACTCAGGCATGTGTGCTCTGATTACCACCACCGTCCAGTGTGGCATTTTATCAGACCGCTGGGTACAGCGTCATGCTATTAGACTTTCCCCACGTCTATCTATTATTTCCATATGTATACTTAGTCATTCAGTCATGTTCAACTCTTTGTGACCCCATGGACTATAGCCCACCAGGCTCCTCTGTCCATGGGATTTTTCAGGCAAGAATACTAGAGGCAGTTGCCATTTCCTTCTCCAGGGGATCTTCCTGACCCAGGGATCGAACCCGTGTTGCCTGTGTCTCCTGCAGTGCAGGTGAATTCTTCACCTGCAGAGCCACTGGGGAACCCCAGAGCCACCCCGGAAATTTCAGTATGTATCACAGTACCCAACATGGTGGTGGGGCAAAGGAGGCCTTCCAGTGGTTCCTTATGTCTGATTAAGAGAGAAAACACTATCTTCAAATTAAAAGACGCTTACTCCTTGGAAGGAAAGTTATCCAACCTAGAAAGCATATACAAAAGCAGAGACATTACTTTGCCAACAAAGGTCCGTCTAGTCAAGGCTATGGTTTTTCCTGTGGTCATGTATGGATGTGAGAGTTGGACTGTGAAGAAGGCTGAGCGCCGAAGAATTGATGCTTTTGAACTGTGGTGTTGGAGAAGACTCTTGAGAGTCCCTTGGACTACAAGGAGATCCAACCAGTCCATTCTGAAGAAGATCAGCCCTGGGATTTCTTTGGAGGGAATGATGCTAAAGCTGAAACTCCAGTACTTTGGCCACCTCATGCGAAGAGTTGACTCATCGGAAAATACTTTGATGCTGGGAGGGATTGGGGGCAGGAGGAGAAGGGGACGACCGAGGATGAGATGGATGGATGGCATCACGGACTCAATGGATGTGAGTCTAAGTGAACTCCGGGAGCTGGTGATGGACAGGGAGGCCTGGTGTGCTGCGATTCATGGGGTCGCAAAGAGTTGGACGTGACTGAACTGAAGTGAAAAGAGAAAACACTATCTTCAAATTAAAATTGAGCAATGTAGAGCTTACATGGTCATACTCAAGGTGCTATTATACACATTTTTTTAATTTTGATATCATTCATCAATGTTTTAAAGTCTATACTACTTACAATCAGAAAAAAATAACCAATAAAAACTGGATAAATGAAAGTGAGTGATAAAGAACAAGTAAGTGTTTTAAATATGTTTGTGTTCTCCCACAAACAACATAGATGTAGGCATTGTCACAGCATTTAAAAAACATTCAGCTCGAGGTAGAAAAAATTTCTTCAGCAGCCTGAGAAAGAAAACGACTACTCACCATGACGCCTCATCATTCTTTTTCACTCATGTATCCCACCTACAGAAACTGCTATAACAACACGATGAAGTCAAAAGCCCTTTCCAATTCACCTTTAATCCCTGACCCTTGTTATGTCTGTCACTTTTAATGCATGTGCTCTCTCCATGGTATTAACTGATGTGTTTGATAACTAAACACATCATGTCAGAGGCCACCCAGTAGCTTTCACGATGAAAAGAAGTTTGATCCCCAAAACATGACCCCCTCCCCATCCTAGTTGTTCAGTTCAAATTCTAGTGCTGCAATTACTACACAAAGCTGAGTGGCCAAGTGACCCAGGGTGTGGAGTTGAGCTCAGTCCAGAGTTCCTGAGGGCTTTTCTTTTCACCTTTATCCTCCCTCCATGGTGACTAGTGAAAACATCCTTTTATTCATTTGTTCTTTCGCTCATTCAGCATTATATTTGTAAAGCATATAACTAACCAGCCATTGTGCTCAGCTTTGAAGATACAGGTAAACACAATGAAACGCACATGCCTTCATACATCTTTGACCAAATATGGATACTCAGGAGTCAAGCATCACTTATGTAGTCAATCCAGCTATTTATCCATATCAGCTGGCCATTAAGGAGTCTCCAAAATGGAGCATTAATCAGTTTCTATGCTTTTATCAATCACCCTTATACTCACATACTTTTTTTTTACTTTTTCTTTTATATTTGAGTATAGCTGGTTAACAGTGTTCTGACAGTTTCAGGTGGACAGCAAAGGGACTCAGCCATACATATACATGTATCCATTCTCCCTGAAACTCCCCTTCTAATAAGGCTACCACATCACATTGAGCAGAATTTCCTGTGCTGTACAGTAGGTCCTTGTTGGCTATCCATTTTAAATACAGCATTTATACTTATGTACTCATGCAAAGAATAATTTTCTGCTTTCAAGCAAGTTTATTCTGTGTGGTTTATCCTGTGTGTGTTGCCAAGGCTTTCTGTGTGTGTGCACACTGAGGAGGCACCGAGTACAGCAATCCATATCAGCCAAGTCTAAGGTAGAGATCAAAGGTGACAGAGGCGGTGACTCTTCCTCCTTCACATTTAATATGAACACTTATAGCAAATCCAGGTTCTCATCAGTGTGTTTATAATGACTATGTTGTCCATAGGAATATGATAGCGCATAACTCATAAATATTATGGCAAATTGATTACTTAGGGGGTTTCATTTTTGTGTTAACCTATTTTAGGTAGCTCTCTGCTATACAGAAAAGCAAGGTAAACAAAGTATTTTTTGCACATTTCTATATCCAAGACAGAACTTGTATTGATTTTCTTTACCCACTCAAAATTAGATTTCTGGACCATACAACTCACTAAAATACAGACTCTTAAATCTATAGATGAAGTAAAAGACTTCTAATCAGTTTTCATAGACTTNCTTTGCGACCCCATGAATTGCAGCACGCCAGACCTCCCTGTCCATCACCATCTCCCGGAGTTCACTCAAACTCATGTCCATCGAGTCGGTGATGCCATTCATCAATCTCATCCTCTGTTGTCCCCTTCTCCTCCTGCCCAAAATCCCTCCCAGCATCAGAGTCTTTTCCAGTGAGTCAACTCTTCACATGAGGTGGCCAAAGTATTGGAGTTTCAGCTTTAGCATCAGTCCTCCCAATGAACACCCAGGACTGATCTCCTTTAGAATGGACTGGTTGGATCTCCTTGCAGTCCAAGGGACTCTCAAGAGTCTTCTCCAACACCACAGTTCAAAAGCATCAATTCTTTGGCGCTCAGCTTTCTTCACAGTCCAACTCTCACATCCATACATGACCACAGGAAAAACCATAGCCTTGACTAGATGGACTTTTGTTGGCAAAGTAATGTCTCTGGTTTTGAATATGCTATCTAGGTTACCCATACTCAAAGTTTCCACTTTCCTTCAGTTTCAGCTTCACTCATTGCCCATGATGGCCATCAGGATCTCTCTCTGTATCACAAGCATTCAGCTTCACTCACTGCTTTGCTCCCTCCATGTCAGTCTCCAAAGATGACATCTTACCTTTTCAAGCAAGGAAGATCATATCAAAAGCTCCCAGCCAGCCTCCAAATGACCATCCAGGCCACCATGCCATTAGTGTGGGGCAAGAGGAGGGGAGGGGCAAGCCCATGTGTTCTGCCCACAGCTCTCTCCTTGGCAGAGAAAAGAGGCTGCAAGTGGATGCATGGGGGTTGGAGGGTGGCAGGTATTTTAGTATGCTTGTGAAAGAAACGTGGATCTCATGTTCTGATGGTAATTACCATTCTTACCGCCTACGAATTCTTAAATAATATTTATCAGTTTTCCAGAATGAAAAGAAACCCCTAGAATTCCACAAGTGACAGGATCCCACTTGGCAGCACAGTCCCCGCGAAGCAAAACAATCCTAAGTCACTGAAGGTGTGATCTCACAGGACCCAGACTGGAAGTCACCCTCTAGCTGCATCCTAACCTTGTTTTACTGTTTCCTTAGTAAAAACAGATACTAGCTTACCTGACGGAGAAGGCAATGGCACCTTACTCCAGTACTCTTGCCTGGAAAATCCCACGGACAGAGGAGTCTGGAAGGCTGCAGTCCATGGGGTCGCTAAGAGCAGGGCATGACTGAGCAACTTCCCTTTCACTTTTCACTTTCATGCATTGGAGAAGGAAATGGCAACCCACTCCAGTGTTCTTGCCTAGAGAATTCCAGGGACAGGGGAGCCTGGTGGGCTGCCGTCAATGGGGTCGCACAGAGTCGGACACGACTGCAGCGACTTAGCCGCAGCAGCAGCAGCTTACCTAAAGCCTTTTTACTTTTCCCTTAAATAATATTGCTTCCCTTGATGCCATTACTGCATGCCTTGCTATATATATTAAATTTGCCTGCAATGTAGGAGACATGGGTTCGATCCCTGGGTAGGGAAAATCCCCTGGAGAAGGAAATGACAACCCACTCCAGTAGTCTTGCTTGGAGAATTCCATAGACAGAGGGCCTGGTGGGCTACAATTCATAGGGTTGCAAAGAGTCAGACACGACTGAGCAACTAATGCTTTGCTATATATTCACTTCTTCACGGAAATCATCTTATTTGATTTTTATAAGATGACAGATTTTATCTTAGTTTTCAAGATAAGGAGGCTCTTTTGTAATCTATATTCCTAACTAACTGCAAGCTATTTCTTCCTTAACATGTTTGTATGGAAAGTATTTTCTAAGATGTATGTAAAGTACCACTTCACTCATTATCATACCATTAATAACTGGTAAATTTTAGATCCCAAACCACCTCTCTCTGATGACCATGGTCAAGGTCTTAACTATTAGAGAGCACTAGGGAAGCCTCAGAGCTGATTGCAAGAGATGTAGAGACAGGTGTGGGCTGATTGGAGGGCCTGTAGTGACATTTTATTTCAGAAATCCTCTACTCCAGTCCAGGACCTAGATAACAAATCATAATTTTTCCATTTATTTCTAAAGTCTTAGAGAATTCAAAACCATCTCAGAGAATCTTGCTCTTGGTTTTGTTTCCTCTAATATTCTATAGATGCCTAGTTTACTTTTAAAGAAAATAATACTGAATTTTCTACTCTATGAATATATAACGGCAAGTATTTGCAATTAAACATCACTTTAATGTAGTCAAAATTCAGTCATAAGATTATTTTCTAACACTAATGAAAAGAAGATAATTTTTCTCAAGCTGCCGTTTAAATGAAAACTGATTAAATCTGTGACATCTCATCAGAAATTAGCCAGGAGCTTAATGAAAAAGAAGCACGCCAGGGTTTCTGAGTTTTACCATCTGCCTTCACCAGGGCTTTCAATTCCCACAAAAAGGGTGGGAATCTTACATCCAGATGACTGGAGTCAGATCATAACTTCATGAAATATACTTAATATAGGTCAGAATTTTTTCATAAATTTAGAATGCTAATGCTTAGGAAGGGATTAAACACAGTTCATGGCGAATACCAAGCTCTGCATAGCTGCATTAATAATCCATTTCTCGGGGTTTCCTTAACTTTGGAGAGGCTTTTAAAGCATCAAAGCTGAGCAAATATTTTGCAAATGAATCTGGCCCTGAGTGATCCAGTATTAAATTCTGATCATTAGTGGAGGAAAAGCTGCCTCTCATCTCAAGTGAAGAAGCTTTGCAACCCTCAAGTTCTTTAAATATTGACCTAGTAAAGAGGAACCTGAAGAAAACATGCCAGAATCCACCATGGAGTTGCAGAAGGATCTCCTTCAAGCTTCCCATTAAGCCCTTCTTTTCTGCCCATGTTGCCTGGCATGTGGGATCTTAGTTCCCCAACCAAGGATTGAACCTGCGCCCTCTACACTGAAGTGCAGAGTCTTAACCACTGGACTGCTAGGCAAGTCCCTCTATTAGGCCTTTCTTAAACCATCTCAGACGATGAAGAATCTACACTTCTCTTAAAGAGATCAGAATGATTCCATAGTCAACCACAGTCATGATTTTCAGCAGGGTAACACTTTTCATGGTAGGAAATTCTTCCTTATGGCACTTCTTAATCCCTCATGGTACAACTGATGAGCATTTCTTTTGCCTATATCCATTGTTAATAAGCAGAACAACTGTTCTCCATTTATCTGAATGGTTTATTATCTCCTTTCAACTGTATTTCTGCCAGGGTAAATACTCACAGCTGCTTTCATCTTTTCACAGGGGTATTAGAGTCACAGAAAATTGTTCAGAATGTCAGTAGGATGAAATTCACCCTTGCCCAAAGAAGTTTTAAAACCATGAAAATGAAAACATTGATCCCTTTTCAAGTCTCTGAAAACTGAACGTTCTTGGTGAATAAGGTCATGCTGTAACCAATCACATCTGCCAGGTAACCAGCTCCAGATATGATGCTGGACTCAAATATCAGTCCTGGGGAGATCTGTACACTGTGATTTGGATCTTAAAGAATAAAGAAAAACCAAAGTGAATGAGGCACTAAGGAATAGAGATACCCCATGAATTGGGACAGAACTGAGCAATCGTGGAAAAACAGGCAGGAAGACAGGTGCGACTGGAATGGAAGTCATTCATTGCTTGCTCTGGAGTTTGGGAGATAAGTCAGTAGACACTCACTGAGAAGGCTTTTTTGTGATTTTATTTTAAAATTGACTTTTATTTTTATATTTTAATTGAAGGATAATTATTTTACAGATAAAACTAATTTATAGTCAGATTTTATGGCTTATAACACATGCATAGATTTACATAGCTGGCATTAGAATCATGATACAGAATAGTTACATCCCCACCAAAAAAAAAAAAAAAAAAAACAACTGCTCCTTCTGTCTCCTTGTAGGCACATCCTCTCCTGGGTCACAGACCCTGGCAGTCACTGAGCTGTTCTCAACACTGTGGCTTTCCTTTTTCGATGACAATAGGCAACTTTTTGAGGTTTCTTCTTTCATTCATCCAAGTTGTTGCATGTTTCACTACTCATTCCTGTTTATGGCTAAGTAGTAGTCCACTGTAAGGATGTACCAGTGTTTGTTTAACCATTCACCCACTGAAATATTTATTTCTGGTTTATTGCCAATTTGGGGGTAAATATGGAGTATTATAAACATTCACATATGGATTTGTGTGAACATACATTTTTATTCTGCTAGAGTAAATAGTAAGGAGTGGAATTTGTGAGTCATATGGTAAGCATATGTTTACATCCATGAGAGACTCCCAGACGTTTTTCAAGAGGCTATTCCATTTTGTATCCCCATCAGTATTGTTTGAGAATTCTAGCTGTTACACATCCTTACTAGTAATTGATAGTGACGGTATTTTGTTCATTTTGTTTTAATTACCATTCTAGTGCTACCACATTGTCATTTTAATTTGCATTTCCCTAATGGCTAATGATGGTATGCATATTTTCATGTGATTTATTACCTTGTCTATATCCTTTTTGGTGAAACGCCTGTTTAAGACATTGTCTATTTTTAAACTGGAATTGTTTGTATTCCTACCATTGACTTTTCAGTTTATTTTTTAAATATCTAAATACAAGTCCTTTTGTGGATATGAGACATAAATATTTTCTGTCTTTTGTGTATTTTTCTCCTCTCCTAACAGTACGTTTCACAGAACAAAGGTTTTTAATCTTGTTAAAGTCAACTTGTAAAATATTTCTTTCCTTTCTAGGGTTCGTATCTAACATGTTGCTGCCTAACCCCAGGTCATGAAGACTTTTTCCTATGTTTTCTGCTAAAGGTTTTCTAATTTTGGATTTTTATATTTAAGTTTATGATCCATTTCACACTTATTTTTGCACAACGTGTAAGGATTAGGTTGAGGTTCCTTTTATATGCATATGGATTTCCAATTTTTCCAATAACCATTTCTGGGAAAGATAATCTTTTCTACAGAGAACTGTCTTTATATCTTTGTCAAAAATCAATGAGTATATTTGTGAAGTTCTATTTCTGGATATTGGGTTCTGTTCTATTGATCTATGTATCTATCTCTTTAATATACTGTATTGATTATAATGAAATAAAAGTGTTAGCTGTTCATTTGTGTCCAACTCTTGGTAACCCCAAGGACTGTTGCCTGCCAGGCCCCTCTGTCCATAGAATTCTCCAGGCAAGAATACTGGAGTGGGTAGCCATTCCCTTCTCCAGGAGATCTTCCCGACCCAGGGAGTGAACCCAGGTCTCCTGCATTGCAGATTCTTCACTGTCTGAGCCCACCAGGGAAGCCATATTGATTACTGACAGTAATTCCAGTATTCAAGTTGTTTCAGAGTTTAGAATATGAAATTTCTTAATTCACTTCACCAAGCCAACAAAACCTTGATATCACTCAATACACAACACAAATTTAAAATACTCTCAACTATGAATGTAGAAGAACTTCAAACAAAATTGGAAAATCACATTTTTAAAAATCAGTATTTCACCATTAAGTACGATGTTAACTAAGTTTTATGTAGAGGTCTTCTATATACTTGAGGAAGTTCCTTCCATTCTGAGTTTGCTGAGAGCTCATTATCAAAAATGAATGTCAACTGAATTTAGTCAAATGACTTCTACAGTAGTTGAAATGATATATTTTCAATTTTTTTAACTGTTTATTTGGAGGAGTATATTGATTTCTGAATATTAAACTTATTTTCCATTTTCAGTCATGACTATTTAGAAGTTTACTGTTGAATTTCCAGATGTCTGGAGAATTTCCAGGTATCATCAATTTCTAATTTAATTCCAATATGAATAGAGTACCTATTTTTTGTGATTTTATTTCTATTAAACTTGTCAAAAAATTTTTTTCTCACACAAATTAGGTCTGTCTTGATGGGTATTCCATGTGCAGTTGAAAAGAATGTATGTTCTATTATTTGGGGTTCAAATGTTAAATGTTATTTATGTCCATTTGGTTGATAAGAGTTTCATTCTTCCAGTTTTTCAACGTACTACCAGATTTTCTACCTACTATTTCTACCAACTTTTGAGAGAGTATTTTTTGAAACCTTCTTCTATAACAATGAATATAACTGTTTCTTCTTTCATCTGTATCAATTTTTACTTCACATATTTTGACCCTCTGGTGTTGGATACACACTTATTTAAGATTATTATGTGCATCTAATTGGGAAATTGTTCCTTGCATC
>SJYQ01000305.1:1213300-1225204 GCA_006410935.1 Redunca redunca
GAACTGTTCTACATATAATTGAGATGCCTAGTTCTGATTGTTTAATGTTTTCTCATTAGAAGAAGGAAACCATATTCACCAATAGTGCAGCCAAAGTATATGAACCAAACAAATCACTGATAATTTTCCTTTCCCAATCATAAGAGCTGTGTTCTTGAAAATTTTAGCAAAACTTAATGAATTAGAAACAAAATATTAGTAAAAAAAAAAACTGGATTATTAAAAACAAACCACAACTAAAACTATGAATGCTAGCTCATTAGGAATCATGCTTTAGAAATCATTGTCTCCTGAAACGCATGGCAACAAAATGTGGAAATAAATTAAGTTTGATGGGAAGGAAGAAACTCCTCTGTTAAGCTACTATATCTTGGGTCTTACCTGTTATTGTAGCTTAGCCTCTTCTACCCTGAACAAGACATTAGCTGGCTCTGAAGAGAGTGAAGAGTCAAGGTTATACACTGAATTTGAGAAAGCATTCATTATCTTAGTGTATCTTCCCAGGAGATTGGAATAAAACACATTCTCCAATGTACCACAAAAAATCATGAGACATAAAAACAACTGCAGACTATCTGACATGAGCTTTTCCCTTCTTCATTCAATGTTCCTTAGATTACAGAAAAATAAATAGCCTGCAAAACAAAATTCAGTTCTCAAAATGTACATTGAAGGAAGTAAACGAGCAGTATGCAAGGAGGAGAAGCAAGAGGCCACCCACAGGATATCAGAGCTAATAAGGTAAATTGACAGATACACCCAAGAATGAGCAAGGAAAAAATGAATGCTATGACAACCCTGATAGCTCAGATGGTAAAGAATCTGCCTGCGATGCAGGAGACCCCAGTTCAATTCCTGGATTGGGAAGATCGCCTGGAGAAGGGATGGGCTACCCACTCCAGTTTTCTTGGGCTTCCCTTGTGGCTTAGCTGGTAAAGAATCACCTGCAATGCGGGATACCTGGGTTTGATCCCTGGGTTAGGAAGATCCCCTGGAGAAGGGAAAGGCTACGCACTCCAGTATTCTGGCCTGGAGAATTCCATGGACGGTATAGTCCGTGAGGTTGAAAGAGTCAGACACGACTCAGCGATTTTCACTTTCACATGACAATTATGCCAATATGTTTGAATGGAGAAGGAGAGAAGGGAAGGAAACATTGTACAAAAACTACAAATAAAAATACAAAATAGGAGATGCCCAGTTAAATTTAAATTTCATATCAACAACACATAAATTTTAAATATTGGAAGTTCCTAAATATTGCATGAGACATATTTAACTGAAACAAACTATTTACTGTTTCTCTGAAATGCAAATTCAATAGACAACTTTCATTTGACAACCATACTCCAAACAGCTTCTTTCAAGAGAATTTAACAAGAGAACATGGGTTCATTAAGGAAAGAACTCAAAGGGAAAATGATAGAATAACTGAATGAAATGGTACAGGATACAGTTGACCTGAAGGGGGAAAAAACTAAGACCATAGCCCTATAAAACTAGTAACTAGAGTAGAATAAGATATAATTGAAAATTAAATATTGACATAGAGGAATGGCTTAAGATAACTATAGTAAAGGAACATGAATGATAGATTATAGCAATTAGAGAAAAGCTAAACTTAAGACAATCAAACATGAAGCTAACAGGTATTCCTGAAGTAGGGGATTTAACAAACAAAAAAGAGTATCTATTCAAATAAATAATGCAAGCAAATTTCTTGCAAATCATATGAGTTAGCTAAATCTTTAGACTGAAAAATCACTGTTCCTAGAAAATCTACTACAAAATAAACACACAACTTTCAGGCCTAATGGAGTCCAGCTAGCATGTTTTAAGTCAAAGTGTTAGTTCTCAGTTGTGTCTGACTCTTTGCGACCCCATGGACTGTAGCCCGCCAGGCTCCTCTGTCCATGGATTCTCCAGGCAAGAATACTGGAGTGGGCTGCCATCTCCTTCTCCAGGGACTCTTCCTGACCCAGGGATCAAACCCGGGTCTCCTGCATTGCAGGCAGATTCCTTACAATCTGAGCCATCAGGGAAGCCATGTTTTAAGGATAAAGTATTTTAGGCATCCTGGCACTGAAGAGCCAGTCAGATAAGAGGTACAGACATTAGTTCTACTTTAGTTGTACTTCCAGTAAAATTGAATATAAAAAGAGAATGAAAAATTGTCCACAAATCAAATGAAAGGAATTGTAAAGGACAGGCATTACTGGAACCTAAATTGTGACAGAAGCAACCAACAAGTAGATATTGTCAAACATGAAAACAGCCCATTTGCGGGGGGAGGGGGAAGAGACTATGATCACAAAATTCAGCCAAAGAAATTAATTCACTTAAAAATTCAAGTCGCCAAGGGACTGAATGGTGGAGAACACTGAACCCATTTGAGTTTATTACAGCTTGGAAAATGTCATCATGGAAGAAAATGCATATGTTCTAAACGTGGTAAATATAAACACTAATATTACAGCCAATACGAGAAGTATGAGAGTGGCAGTACCTTAACTTTCATAACAGGGAGTCAACTGATCTTTGTCGGTTAAAAAAGTAAAAAAAATAAAAGATAAAGAAAAATGAACTCACGTTCATGTTTTCACTAGGTTAATTTTGTTTGACTCTTAGGTAAATCTTTTAAGAAAAGATATCTCTTAAGGTGAAGATACAAATTATTTGAGGACAACAGTTTTCTCTGAAAATAAAACTTTAGTTTGCTTCTTCTGTTAAATTAAAATCTTGACTCTGCTGTGAGCTGGGTATAAAGACTGAGCTCACCTTCCTACATTTACCTGTACCTGCACATCTATTTGTCTATCGAGCCACCCATCATCTGTTCATTCATCTATTCATCCTTTTATTGTGTGTGTGTGTGTATGTGTGTGTGTGTTCAGCCGCTTCAGTCATGTCTGACTCTTTGCAACCCACTGGGCTCCTCTGTTGGGATTTCCCAGGCAAGAATACTGGAGTAGATTGCCATTCCCTCCTCCTGGGGATCTTCCTGACCCAGGGATCAAACTGGCATCTCCTGATTGCAGGTGGATTCTTTACCATTGAGCCACTGAAAAAGCCCATCCATTCTTTTACTGATGAACATACAAAGAAATCCGTCACAGAATTTTACGCATCTAATGTTCACTGCAAGTCTGTGTGGTTTGATTTGAGAGTTTTTGTTTTTGTACTAGCTTTAAGTTTACACTGCTTTTAACAAAATTATACAACAAGTTTCTTAAAAGAAGCAAGGTATGCAAGCAAATATGCCAAGATGGTAAATAAGGTTAATTTTGAGAAGAATGTAAATTATTATTTTAATCAAAATGTATTTCAGAATTTTTAACATTAAAAAGCATAATGTTCCCTCAAACTTGCCAGAGAAATATAAACTGAAATGTAACAGATCTTCTGTATCCTACACCAGAATCCTATACTCAATCTCCAGAAGTAACTTATGTTCATTTTGCCCTCTTCTATGTGTGTAAACATAAATACACAGTTATCAATACAGATATATGTTTACATAAGCCAGATCAAGCAATTATCAAAACACTTTAAAAACAAATGTAAAATGTTATATAAACTAATTTCATATACCTTTAATATTCTTTACTTTCTCCACACTTTTTGGATCATTTTCAGTCATAGTTTCAATGAGATGTTGGAAAATACATGTATTAACATTTTCTTTCCTAGTCTTTCTGTGACTGGTTTTCCATTTGATTTCATGATTCTGAATTGTTGATTCTTGTCTGCCTCCTGGGTCCCATAGGAGTCTCAGGAATGCCAATTAACTACGGTGCTTGGTAAAGATAGAAAATCAAGTTTGAGGGAATCTTAATTTAATAAATTTCCATTCACTCCCAAGGCACATTCCTGTCCTCTTTCCAAATACACAGGGTAGCGTACATTTGTTCCATTTACAGTAACTTCCTGCCAGAATACATTAGGAGACAGCAGAATACTATAGACTTGCTTCTTTCCATCACTCTTCCCTCACTTTTAATCAACGCATTCTCCTCTCCTTGCCCAACGCTCAAAACTTAGAAATGGAGTTCCAAGACTTGGGCTATTTTTCTTTGATTTCTTGAATGCTCTCAAAGTTTCTCTTTGGAACTTTCTATCTACTGTTTTTATCAGCAAGGTTCATATATCAGTAGTCTGGGGAAGAAAAAGTCTGTGCTATAGCTCTCCCTTCAAGAAATTCACATAATAGAAGTGTTCTTCCGGGGTGAATTGCAGAATGAAACACAAACTGCCTGATGCATATGATCAGAGATCACATTTGGGGCCAAAGAGTGAAGCAGAGCGTCAGACCCAAAGATGCCCGGAGATACCCATCCATGGGAGGAAGCAGCCAGCACGGCCTCCAGGCTACGCAAAGAAGATCCCCGTTTTGTTTCCTACCAGGAGTTCCTTCTACACCTTGGGGTCCAAACACACGTAGCAAAATCCCAACCTAAGTAGGGGGATAAGTTAACGTCAAATCAGTAGTGGCTGCAAGGTTAATTCCTCGGAGTTCGTGTTCTTCTAGAGAAAGGTTAAGATGAATGTGGTGCTACATTCTTCAGCCAGAGACTCTGATTTGACCCTAATCAAAACGAAGCCTAAGAATCCTGATTCAAGCCTTTTCTCTTTTCTAAGAAGTCTGAGTGTTTGCTTGTCTACTTCAAGGCATTGTTTGCTGGTGTCTTAGGAAACTCAGGACCAGCTGGGCTCTGTCTGGGTCAAGATACACTTACCCTCTTCTCAATCTTTCCCCTGAGACTCTGGAAGGACCCAGAGCTACTCCCGATTGGCTCTCTGGGCAGCTGGTCATCAATGGGTGCACATCAGCAATTAAAACGCCAAGCCCGGTTCCTGGAGGGAAGCTGGTGAGGCTTCGCCTGCAGCTGCCCGCTGAACAGATGACCGACTGCTCTGCCTTGGACATCTTACTCAACTGCAGCTGTTAGCAAATTTTGCTCACTTCCTTTCTGTGAATTCCAGGGGTTCTCTGTTTCACTATAAATCAAATTTCATTCCAACGTTGTTGAGTTTCCACTTTTGATATCTTAAGGAAAAATGAGGTAACTCTATGCTTAATGATATCTTTCCAGCATTTTCCTTTAGCCATTTCTTTAATCACATGGCCAGGAAAACAGGACGATGCAATTTAAAAGTAATTTGAAGGGAAATATGAGATGGTAGGTGTAAAATTTCATTACCTACAATATCAATTAAAATGTTCCAAATGTAAGTTCTAGAAATTCCCAAGATGTGGCCTACTTAAGT
The DNA here is from genome assembly GCA_006410935.1 of Redunca redunca. Classification (NCBI taxonomy): domain Eukaryota; kingdom Metazoa; phylum Chordata; class Mammalia; order Artiodactyla; family Bovidae; genus Redunca; species Redunca redunca. The sequence continues at coordinate 1,218,569 of SJYQ01000305.1, forward strand.
ATCCAGATTACTTGACAGACAGGACAATAAGTGAATTTCCAATGCTGAAAATATGCATGTAACTATATGTATATACATCTGTCTTGGTATTGTTAAAGGTGTAAGGTATAAATGTAATAAGATAATCCATAAGGGTGTAATGAAACAAACTTTGAAAGCTATGCACTCATGCACATTAAATAGTGAGTTTTTTAAATCCCCTAATGTTGTTATAGTGATAATAACATTTAGCATAGGCTCTGAGGTTCAATGGCTAGGTGTACTAAAACAAAGTGTTCAAATGTTGAGATATTGTGGACTCATTCATTTCATATATGAAATGAATGCACAGTAAAGAATATAAGCTTTTGAGCTACAATTCTTTTTAATCTAAGCACTGACATTATACAAGTCCAGGTGACTGCACAAGTCATATTACATGGAATGGTAGTCAAATAATGTGCCAAAAATTTTTTAGACAAACAAATACTGCCCTACTTACTCTGAATAGTTCCATCTCCCTTGCTCTCATTAGTTTTTAGAATAAATTTTCTGTCGTGTAGTTTGAACATACTTCAGACTACCTAATGGAGCCCTCTGATACTAGATTTACCTTGAAATGTCAAAACTTCAGCATTACAAGTGTTTCTACCTATGTATCTCTTGCTAAATAAATCACCTGATCTTAAGCAAGGCAAAGAGAGAGAAATAAAAGCCTTGTTTAAGATGACTGACAGACTGGCTAGAAGCAGTGCTGTCTATATACTAGGGATGCCAACTAATACGTGTTTTTTAATCATTTAGATTAAGAAAAGATTCAGGACGTACTCCTATGTCTACCTCTACCTGGAACTAGGATTTAAGTAAATCACCCTCACTACCTAATGTCTGCCTCTGAAATTCATAGGCAAATTACTTTCTTCACAGGATTTAAAACCCATAAACAACATCCGTAAGATTAAATACCCTTTAGTACATATGATCAAAAGTAATGTTTATAAAGGTACTATTGCAGATCTGATATAACAAATGTACCTACAATTTCACTTAAAATTAAAATTGTAGACCTAGGTCTATAATATTTTCAAACACCACTGTCCCCAACATTATCCAAAGTGCCATGCTAACCAGGGAAATCAGAAAACACGGTTAATTTATGGGAAAAAAAGAAAAACAAGGAGGAGGAAAGAAAGAGATGAAACAAAAAAAAAGTTAACATTTTTCTCTATGTTTATAGTAAAGGAAAATTATACCAATGAAAATTAATTTGTATTTTGTTTTAAATGTAGAATAAATTCTGTAGTCCATGTGATCAGGTTGGTATACTAATATGTAAAGATTGATTGGTACATGTTCTGATGATTACAAATGCATTCAGGTATCCTGTTATGTTTCAAAGTTACAGATGTTTACTTGTCCGGTTTGCACAATAGTTTCCGCTGCGTTAATATAATTTTTAATTGATATTTTTCCAGAAAAAAATCAACTTTGATTATATTTTGACTATTTACTACAGCAATAATATAGTAAAATGTAGTGCTATTTAAATGGTGATTATAACCAATAAGCAAACTCCAGGAGACAGTGAAGGACAGGGATGCCTGGCACACTGTAGTCCATGGGATCACAAAGAGTTGGACACAGCTTAGCAACTAAACAACAACGATAATGCAATTTTAAGTTTGAGAATAATAAAAATAATTTATTTTCTCTAAAACAATCAACAAGTATTTACTGAGAAAAGGAATTCTAATAGTTATAGTTGGGTTCAAAATAAATGTAACATGAATCCCTGCTCTCTTTGAAATTACATACAAATGTGGTGAAGAAAAATATTTATATAAATGTTGCCTATATTTTAAAGCAGTCACAAATAAAGAGGTATGAAAGCATCGCATTTCATAAATTATGCTTCCTTAACACATATTTTCTAGAATTGAATGTGAAATACAAAGATCTCATGAGATAAAATTATTTGCTTTCTAAACAGTGAAGTTTGTCATAAATTATATTTGGAAATCATGTGGAGATCAAAGAAATTCAGTAAAATGTGAAATAACCAAGTGTAAATTGTTGTGTTATTACAAAGTATGGTTTGACTAGAAAATTAACAAGATAATGGTATGCATTGAGTAAGCCTCCCATTTTTGGAAACATGATAGGAATATCTGTGATCACCCATTCAACATTACACTGGAGATCTAGGGGAATTCTTCACCTGCTGAGCCATTGTGGAAGACCACTGGAGATCTCAGCCACTGCAATAAAGCAAGGAAAAGAAAGAAAAAATACAAAAAATTGGAAATAAAGCACTACAACTATCAACTGTTTACACACGACGTGGTTATGATCAGAAAATACAGAAGAAGCTACAATGAATAGATGAACTTAGTAATGTTTTAAGTTAGGTCAAAATGCAGAATTGGGTGAATTTCATTTAATAGCCATAAAATTATAACAGAATAAAATATCACTTAATATAACAACATAACTATTAAATACTTAGGTTTAAATTAAATTTAATGATAAAGTAAATTAAAACCATGAATTTGACACCACTTTACACCTACCAAAATGGCTAAAATTTAAAATATTGACTATATTAACTATTGGCCAGGACATGGAACACTTGGATCTCTCATACATTGTCAGTGTGAATATAAACCAGTTCAGCCACTTGGTAAAATAGCTTGGCAATCTCTATTTAAGTTAAATACATGTCTATGTACAGAAATCCCACTTCCAGGTATAGACCCAAGAGCAATAAACACATACATCCTCCAAAAGAACTATACAAGAATAGTTGTAGAAACTTCATTTATGATAGCCCCAGACTGGAAGTATCCCATATGTCCATTGATATGCAATCTGCAGTTTAGCCAATAAAATGGAATATAACAGAGAAATAAAGTACCGATGCATCAAACAGGGCTTCCTAAGTGGCATTATTGGTAAAGAACCTGCCTGCCAATCAGGAGACTTAAGAGATGCGGATTTGATCCTTGGGTCAGGAAGGTCCCCTGGAGGAGGGCATGACAACCCACTCTAGTATTCTTGCCTGAAGAATCCTATGGACAGAGGAGCCTGGCGGGCTACAGTTCATAGGTTTGCAGAGTCAAGCATGACTAAGGCAACTTAGCACGCACGTGTCAAACAAAACAGATGGAATTAAAAGGCATCCAGCTCAAAGAAGAAACATACAAAGAATACATATTTTTGATCAACTTGTTCTCAACTCATAAACAGACAAAGCTAATACAAGAGGAGAAGACAGAATGGTAGTTACCTTCCAGAGAGATCCGGTAAGGAGCTTAAGGGAGTATCTACCATAATAGAATTACTCCTTATATTCATCTGGGTGGTGGCTGCACAAGTGTAAACATATAAAAAACTTTTCAAGATCACTTTATATTAGTGTGCTTTACTCAATATAAATGGCATGTCAGTTAAGCAAGAAATGGATTTAAAAGAAGAGATAATATGTTCTATCAGTTGAAAACATGAGATACGAATAGTTCAGTTAGTCCAGTTTTCCCCCAATGTTCTTCTGTATTTAAAAGACATATATTAGCTAGAACTATAGGAAGAAAGCACATAAGGGAAGAGCCAGGAACATTTTGGTTGAAATTCTTTTTGTCTTCACTTAGAAGAATTGAACTCTGTGTGTGTGTGTGTGTGTCTGTGTGTGTGTGCGCGCGCTACAATATGATGGAATGTCTTAGCTCTAATGCTATTTCTGTTGGTTCTCTCAAATTGCAGTCACACACAGAAACACAGATAAAGCTTTCCACTTACCTTTTCTGAATCTCAACTCTAAAATGAAGGAAATAGCTGGGCTCTTAGAGTAGACGTTAGCCCTAAATATGAACCATTCCAACATTTTCCTCTCTACCGTGATGTTTTAATGTCTTCTAAATTAAGAGTTTGGAAGCCTACAAATAAGTGTACTTTTGATGCCACTTCTTTTGGGAATCTTGGAGAGAAACATAAAATAACAAATCACCGCATAACTCACGCGGTAGCTCCGCTGCTGGGTGTCACTGCAGAGACTGTTAATTTACAGGCCATGTTCACACAATACCCACTGATTGTGATCATTTTACTGTTATTACCAAGCTCAGTTATCCACCTCCACCTCTAATCACTTTCTTTAAAAGTTATATTTGTTATTCAGAGAATTGGGGCTTTAATTGCGCTTATGATTATGTACAATACTTTTTAAAAATTAAGTTGGGAATGAAAATGTTTGGGAACGCTTGTANTTATGATTATGTACAATACTTTTTAAAAATTAAGTTGGGAATGAAAATGAGAACAAGGAACACATATTTCACAGCATAAAGATAATTTTTTTAACGTATTGTTATAATCACAAGAGAACATTAAAAAATGAAAAACAGAATAAAGTTGTATAACCAAAGTTTGCTATGCTTTTAGCATGACAAAATTAAGACAATCTCTTGAAATTTGTTGAAGTGAAGTCTGATCTGTTTTGTTCAAATCAGTGTGATAATTATTTTGTGACTATCTTTTTAAAACAAAGTTTGATTTCTATGATATATTTTTAAACGATTGCATTATTTCCACCAGCAGGATAAGAAAGATGAAGAAACCTATACATCTAATGATAGACTTTCACAGAGCTATTGATACCTGAAACAGCCTACCTCTCAAAAGAGAATGCCCATCCCTAGGCATCATACCTTATTTTCCTATTTTGGGTTCGGTTTTCCCAAAGAATATAAAAGGATACATTTTTCATTTTAGGGTTCCCTCACTCAATGCATGCCTTCACATATTCTACCAATACTACAATGTAAAAAACAGAGTTGTAGGGTTGCTGTAAGTGAAACATGATTTTTAATTAAATATTTATATTTTAAAATGCAATACAAGTTCAACATATATATGTGTGTATACATATATATGTGTGTGTATACATATATATGTGTGTGTATACATATATATGTCTGAGTCCCTTTGCTGTCCACTAAAAACTATCATAGCATCGTTAATCTACTAACTCTAATATAAAGGATAAAAAAATGCAATTCAACTTTAGATTAAAATTGGCTGATATATTCAAGATAACTCAGAATTATCAAAATAAAAACAAGAGGAAACTTCTACTGTGAAGCAGCAACTGACTTCCATTACCAGATTTACTTAGGCTCTGAGGAGAGGAATAAAATGGCAAACACATAGAAGGCACAGCAGAAAAAGTAAACCCATCAATTACAAAAATGAGGTATCAGTCCAGTTCAGTCGCTCAGTCGTGTCTGACTCTTTGAGACCCCATGAATCGCAGCATGCCAGGCCTCCCTGTCCATCACCAACTCCCGGAGTTCACTCAGACTCACGTCCATTGAGTCCATGATGCCATCCAGCCATCTCATCCTCGGTTGTCCCCTTCTCCTCCTGCCCCCAATCCCTCCCAGCATCACAGTCTTTACCAATGAGTCAACTCTTCGCATGAGGTGGCCAAGGTACTGGAGTTTCAGCTTTAGCATCACTCCTTCCAAAGAACACCCAGGGCTGATCTCCTTCAGAATGGACTGGTTGGATCTCCTTGCAGTCCAAGGGACTCTCAAGAGTCTTCTCCAACACCACAGTTCAAAAGCATCAATTCTTCGGCGCTGAGCCTTCTTCACAGTCCAACTCGCACATCCATACATAACCACTGGAAAAACCATAGCCTTGACTAGACAGACCTTTGTTAACAAAGTAATGTCTCTGCTTTTGAATATGCTATCTAGGTTGGTCATAACTTTCCTTCCAAGGAGTAAGCGTCTTTTAATTTCATGGCTGCAATCACCATCTGCAGTAATTTTGGATCCCCAAAAAATAAAGTCTGACACTATTTCCACTGTTTCCCCATGTATTTCCCATGAAGTGATGGGACCAGATGCCATGATCTTCATTTTCTGAATGTTGAGCTTTAAGCCAACTTTTTCACCCTCCTCTTTCACTTTCATCAAGAGGCTTTTTAGTTCCTCTTCACTTTCTGCCAAAAGGGTGGTGTCATCTGCATATCTGAGGTTATTGATATTTCTCCCGGCAATCTTGATTCCAGCTTGTGCTTCCTCCAGAACAGCGTTTCTCATGATGTACTCTGCACAGAAGTTAAATAAGCAGGGTGACAATATACAGCTTTGACCTACTCCTTTTCCTATTTGGAACAGTCTGTTGTTCCATGTCCAGTTCTAGCTATTGCTTCCTACCTGCATACAGATTTCTCAAGAGGCAGGTTAGGTGGTCTGGTATTCCCATCTCTCTCAGAATTTTCCACAGTTTATTGTGATCCACACAGTCAAAGGCTTTGGCATAGTCAATAAGGCAGAAGTAGATGTTTTTCTGGAACTCTCTTGCTTTTTCGATGATCCAGCGGATGTTGGCAATTTGATCTCTGGTTCCTCTGCCTTTTCTAAAACCAGCTTGAACATCAGGAAGTTCACAGTTCACATATTGCTGAAGNCTTGGAGAATTTTGAGCATTACTTTACTAGCATGTGAGATGAGTGCAATTGTGCGGTAGTCAGAGCATTCTTTGGCATTGCCTTTCTTTGGAATTGGAATGAAAACTGACCTTTTTCAGTCCTGTGGCCACTGCTGAGTTTTCCAAATTTGTTGGCATATTGAGTGCAGCGCTTTCACAGCA
>SJYQ01000305.1:1225283-1280294 GCA_006410935.1 Redunca redunca
ACTCTATCAGATCTAGTCCCTTAAATCTATTTCTCACTTCCACTGTATAATCATAAGGGATTTGATTGAGGTCATACCTGAATGGTCTAGCGGTTTTCCCTTCTTTCTTCAATTTAAGTCTGAATTTGGCAATAAGGAGTTCATGATCTGAGCCACAGTCACCTTCTGGTCTTGTTTTTGTTGACTGTATAGAGCTTCTCCATCTTTGGCTGCAGAGGATATAATCAATCTGATTTCAATGTTGACCATCTGGTGATGTCCATGTGTAGAGTCTTCTCTTGTGTTGTTGGAAGAGGGTGTTTGCTATGACCAGTGCATTTTCTTGGCAAAACTCTATTAGTCTTTGCTCTGCTTCATTCCGCATTCCAAGGCCAAATTTGCCTGTTACTCCAGCTATTTCTTGACTTCCTGCTTTTGCATTCCAGTCCCCTATAATAAAAAGGACATCTTTTGGGGAGGGGTTAGTTCTAAAGGTCTTGCATGTCTTCATAGAACCATTCAACTTCGGCTTCTTCAGCATTACTGGTTGGGGCATAGACTTGGATTACTATGATATTGAATGGTTTGCCTTGGAAACAAAAAGAGATCATTCTGTCGTTTTTGAGATTGCCTCCAAGTACTGCATTTCAGACTCTTTTGTTGACCATGATGGCTACTCCATTTCTTCTGAGGGATTCCTGCCCACAGTAGTAGATATAATGGTTATCTGAATTAAATTCACCCATTCCAGTCATTTTAGTTTGCTGATTCCTAGAATGTCAACATTCACTCTTGCCATCTCTTGTTTGACCACTTCCAATTTGCCTTGATTCATGGACCTGATATTCTAGGTTCCTATGCAATGCTGCTCTTTACAGCATTGGGCCTTGCTTCTATCACCAGTCACATCCACAACTGGGTATTGTTTTTGCTTTGGCTCCATCCCTTCATTCTTTCTGGAGTTATTTCTCCACTGATCTCCAGTAGCATATTGGGCACCTACTGACCTGGGATTACCTTTTTCAGTATCCTATCATTTTGCCTTTTCATACTGTTCATGGGGTTCTCAAGGCAAGAATACTGAAGTGGTTTGCCATTCCCTTCTCCAGTGGACCACATTCTGTCAGACCTCTCCACCATGGCCCGCCCGTATTGGGTAAAATGAGGTATACCCATTCTTAATTTCTTCCTATATTTAGCTTTCATATATTGATATGGCTTCCCCAGTGGCTCAGCGGTAAAGACTCCATCTGGATAAGGGTTTGATCCCTGGATTAGGAAGATCCCCCAGAGGAGGGCATGGCTTCCCATTCCGGTATTCTTGCCTGGAAAATCCCTTAGACAGAGGAGCCTGGCAGGCTACAGTTCATAGGGTTGCAAAGAGCTGGACACAGCTGAAGCGACTTAGCACACAAGCGTGCATGTTGATAAGATCTGACATATTTAATAAAAGCTATTAAAAAGACAAGTTGCATTGCACACTACTTCAAGTTGGCTATGATGGACACATTTTCCATCTCCAAGGCACTGTATCTTTCTCATGACTCCCTACCTCGGTGTGGTGTTGATGATGATGGTGGTGAATGGGGCAGAGAGGAACTAAAATAAGTTCCATCCATCAATGTAAGTCAATCCAGTAATTAAATACAATCTCACATCTCCCCTTCTCCCTGTGTTCCTTCTAAGACTGCAAGGGGGATATGGAGACTGTAATGAGTTTTAAGACCTCAGAATGGGGGACAGGTTGGGTCTCTGGATCTATGTGGGATGTGGCATCATGCCAGTCTCTGGCCAGACAGTGTGGGCTGTCTCCTGAACGTTGCTGTCTCTGGGATCTGATGCCAGAGTCTGGCAGCCAGTCTCCTGGAACCTAGTTAGGGATGAGGGATGTTCCTTGGAGCCCTGGCCTTTATTTATCACCAGTGCAGCCTAGCAGTCAAAACCTGGGTATCTCATAGAGGGCACAAAGGCACTTCTCAGCTCCATCCATGCCACCATTACTAGAATCATATTCCGGAAAGCGAAACACAAGCCCTTCTTCCGTGTCTGGCTGAACTGCATCCCTGGTCACTCTGATGCCCTCTCTCCCTGCATCCAATGGGTATGGCGGTACCCAGCAAAGTAAGTTCCTCCCCTTGCTGCTGATATTCCTTTTAATGAATACAAAATAGCTTCCCAGTCCTGGATAACATCTGGAGAAGGAAGACTGCCCTAACTTTCCTATCTTCCTGTCCTTGTAGTCCTCAGACCAGAAGGGATGAACTTTCTCTCCTTCCTATTTTGTCTAAGAAGATCCTCTCTTAGGTAAAACGCTATGATATAGCCTGGCTTCCCAGGTGGCTTATCCACCTGCCAATGTAGGAGATGTGAATTCAATCCTGGAAGGAGGAAATGGCAACCCACTCTAGTATTCTTACCTGGAGAATCCCAGGGACAGAGGAGCCTGGCAGGCTACAGCCTGTGGGGCTGCAAAGAGTCAGACATAACTGAGCACTCACACAAGAAAGGATGATCCAGTCTATCTACTAAGCCTCCTAGTAATGAATTTAATAAAGCTTTCCTCTGCTCACAGTATAGCTTTCCTTTCTACTGTCTACCTGTTCCCTGAAAATTCCCATGAGGGACATTAAAAGCTGAATCTCATCTTGATCTCTTTCCATTTCTCCAGGAACAATCCTACATCAGCCCTCTCTGTGACGGATGCCTCAGCTCAGCTGGATGAAAGTCGCACATTCATAAAAATGCAAAAGAGAAAACAATTTACATCTCTTTCACACACACACACATAAACCGTCAAATACAATTTCCACAGCACAATAATAAACGATATCATTTCTTAAGCATGTGCTTACTGCCAAAATACTATGCTAAATTCTTGACATATATTATCTCATTTAATCCTGGTAACAACTCTGAAATATTGGACACTTTGGTCCCATTTTTCAGATGAGGCAATTGAGCCTTAGAGGAAAGATACTGTTTTTCCCAAGTCAAAAGCAAGTAGAGGACATATGTATACCTGTGGCTAATTCATGTTGATGTATGGCAGAAGTCAACACAATATTTTAAAACAATTATCCCCCAAAGGGGGGAAAAACAGTGAAACAAAAAGTGAAACCAAAAAAAAAAATAGTAATTCTCTTCTAATTATTTCAATCTAAAAAGCTACACATAATGAAACAGCATTCTCCCTTCTGGTCTCACTATAATTCTTAAAAAGGTGATAATCTGGTAATTCAGTCCTACAGAGTCATTCCTAATCTCTCCTGAGATTGATATTGTCTCTGAAACTATGACCAGGGAGTCTCTCCCTGATGTCACCTTGTCCCTAAGAACCACTGGCAACTCTCCCCACTTCATTCTGTTTTTACTAATATTTATTTATTTATGTGGAGAAGGAAATGGCAACCCACTCCAGTATTCTTGCCTGGAGAATTCCATGGGCAGAGGAGCCTGGTGGGCTGTGGTCCATGGGGTCACAAAGAGTCTGACACAACTGAGCGACTAACGCACACACACATTTATTTATGACCGCACCATGCGGCATGAGGGAGCTTAGCTCCCCAACCAGGCATGGGACCCACACCCTCTTCATTGGAAGAACAGTCTTAACCACAAGGCCCTTCACTGGAAGGACCAGGGAAGCCCTGTCCCCACTTAATTCTGACACTGATGCTCATCTTCTCTAAACATTGAAGATGAATTATCATGGATGCCCTTTTGCCTAAGCACTTTGTATGCCTAGTAAATATACTTGTCATCAACAGCCTGTTAGCATTCAGCAGCTGCAATAAAACAAAAATAAGGAACAAACAGTTGAAGCTCCAGAATTTATAGAAGTCTGCAAACAAAGGAACTGACAAAGTGGGGCAGGCTTGCCTCCAGTGCAAAATTCTTGCTTTCCTCCAAAGGTCAATTTGCTTACCATAATGTAGGATCTAAAATTTCAGACCCAGCAGTAGGACTTTAGGACCTTCCCTAAATTTCTAGTGGTTCACCAAGTTTTTCCTCAGTTCCCTCCTCCCACATGCATATATGTGCATATATATGTGTGTGTGTGTGTGTTATATGTGTATATGTGTATGTACTTGTATGTGATGTAAGTAAAACATATAAGTAAATAGGCAAGGCATAGTTAAGTATATAAACATATTTATATACCTTACCATATATATATATATATATATATATGCCTTACCCACATTCATATATGTGTATATATATGTATCAGTTCAGTTCAGTCGCTCAGTCATGTCTGACTCTTTGTGACCTCATGAACCACAGCATGCCAGGCCTCCCTGTCCATCACCAGCTCCCAGAGTCCACCCAAACCCATGTCCATTGTATTGGTGATGCCATCCAACCATCTCATCTGTCGTCCCTTTCTCCTCCTGCCCTCAATCTTTCCCACCATCAGGGACTTTTCCAGTGAGTCAGCTCTTTGCATCAGGTGGCCAAAATATTGGAATTTCAGCTTCAACATCAGTCCCTCCAATGAACACCCAGGACTGATCTCCTTTAAGATGGACTAGTTGGATCTCCTTTCAGTCCAAGGGACTCTCAAGAGTCTTCTCCAACACCACAGTTCGAAAGCATCAATTCTTCTATGCTCTATACTTACGTGTGTATATAAGTAAAATAGGTAAGGCATATATATATGTGTGTGCATATATATATACACATATAAATATATATATATATCTTACCTATTTTACTTTTTGTTTCATATATAATTAAGTTGACAGGATGCTATTCCACAGACTCTCAGAGTTCATTCAAAAAACAAAAGCTCACATAAAGGTAAGCATAATTTATGAATAAAAGAATGAAGAAAATCTCATGTAATAGTATCTTTTAGAAGCTCAGTTACTTGGAGCTTCCTCCAAGTAAAACTGGGAGGAAGCTAAACTTCCTCTGCTCTCCAGCCAAGCTGCATAAAGACAAAGCAAGGCTCAGCCCCTCCAGGTCTTGGGACTTCTTCCCGCTTCCTCCTCCACTGTCAACTCTGGGAGAGAAGACGGAGAGGCTTCTGTGCTCAGCACTGTCCACAAACAACGTTTTGTAGCCTCGGAAAGCAATTTGGACAACAAGCAATTTTGATAACAAGGTACAATTTCTTGACAAAAAAACAGTAATAGTCGGTTGCAAAAGTGACAGGATGCAGCTAGAGAGAAGAAAAGATTAAAGAGGAGGGGCTGATAAAAGGGCTTTTAGGGTTGTAATTTTAATCATTCTGACATTTTGATGAATGCCTACCCTCATCAAATAGGAGAGAGGTTGAGGTGTTCATCATGGAATGTGGCAAGGCGGTAGCTGCTGGCTTGGAGACATGAACACGAATGTGCCGCAATGTTCTAGGAGCTCAGGCTTGCTAAACTGGCTAGCGTCACAAGCAAATCTCACTAATATTTAAATGTTTGCATTTGTTGTTTTGTTGTTTAGTCCCTAAGTCATGTCTGACTCTTGTGACCCCATGAACTATAACCTGCCAGGCTTCTCTATCCATAGAATTTTCCAGGCAAGAATACAGGAGTGGGTTGCCATCTCCTTCTCCAGTCCTCATCTGACCATCAACTACCATAATGTACAAAAGAAAAATAAATGCATGGGCTCTGCAGGCCGAGAGGAGCTATTACACGTTCAAGGTCATGAGGGGCGGCCAGGAGGAGATACCCCTCATCCAAGGTAAAGAGCAGCGGCTGCACTTTGCTGGAGCAGCCTTGAAGAGATACCCCTCGTCCAAGGTAAGAGAAACCCAAGTAAGATGCTAGGTGTTGCAAGATGGCATCAGAGGGCAGACACATTGAAAGCATAATCACAGAAAACTAGCCAATCTGATCACATGGAGCACAGCCTTGTCTAACTCAGTGAAACTAAGCCATGCCATGTGCAGCCACCCAAAACGGCCGGGTCATGGTGGAGAGGTCTGACAGAATGTGGTCTGCTGGAGAAGGGAATGGCAAACCACTTCAGTATTCTTGCCTTGAGAACCCCATGAACAGTATGAAAAGGCAAAATGATAGGATACTGACCTACGCCCCAGGTCAGTAGGTGCCCAATATGCTACTGGCGATCAGTGGAGAAATAACTCCAGAAAGAATGAAGGGATGGAGCCAAAGCAAAAGCAATACCCAGTTGTGGATGTGACTGGTGATAGAAGCAAGGCCCAATGCTGTAAAGAGCAAATTTGCATAGGAACCTGGAATGTTACGTCCATGAATCAAGGCAAATTGGAAGTGGTCAAACAAGAGATGTCAAGAGTGAATGTCGACATTCTAGGAATCAGTGAACTAAAATGGACTGAACTGGAATTGGTGAATTTAACTCAGATGACCATTATATCTACTACTGCGGGCAGGAATCCCCCAGAAGAAATGGAGTAGCCATATGGTCAACAAAAGAGTCTGAAATGCAGTACGTGGATGCAGTCTCAAAAATAACAGAATGATCTCTGTTCGTTTCCAAGGCAAACCATTCAAAATCACAGAAATCCAAGTCTATGCCCCAACCAGTAATGCTGAAGAAGCTGAAGTTGAATGGTTCTGTGAAGACCTACAAGACCTTTTAGAACTAACACCCCAAAAAGATGTCCTTTTCATTATAAGGGGCTGGAATGCAAAAGTAGGAAGTCAAGAAACACCTGGAGTAACAGGCAAATTTGGCCTTGGAGTACGGAATGAAGCAGGGCAAAGGCTAACTGAGTTTTGCCAAGAGAATACACTGGTCATAGCAAACACCCTCTTCCAACAACACAAGAGAAGACTCTACACATGGACATCACCAGATGGTCAGCATCGAAATCAGATTGATTATATTCTCTGCAGCCAAAGATGGAGAAGCTCTATACAGTCAACAGAAACAAGACCGGGAACTACTGTGGCTCAGATCATGAACTCCTTATTGCCAAATTCAGACTTAAATTGAAGAAAGAAGGGAAAACCGCTAGACCATTCAGGTATGACCTCAATCAAATCCCTTATGATTATACAGTGGAAGTAAGAAATAGATTTAAGGGACTAGATCTGATAGAGTGCCTGATGAACTATGGNCAAAAAGATGTCCTTTTCATTATAAGGGGCTGGAATGCAAAAGTAGGAAGTCAAGAAACACCTGGAGTAACAGGCAAATTTGGCCTTGGAGTACGGAATGAAGCAGGGCAAAGGCTAACTGAGTTTTGCCAAGAGAATACACTGGTCATAGCAAACACCCTCTTCCAACAACACAAGAGAAGACTCTACACATGGACATCACCAGATGGTCAGCATCGAAATCAGATTGATTATATTCTCTGCAGCCAAAGATGGAGAAGCTCTATACAGTCAACAAAAACAAGACCGGGAGCTGACTGTGGCTCAGATCATGAACTCCTTATTGCCAAATTCAGACTTAAATTGAAGAAAGAAGGGAAAACCGCTAGACCATTCAGGTATGACCTCAATCAAATCCCTTATGATTATACAGTGGAAGTAAGAAATAGATTTAAGGGACTAGATCTGATAGAGTGCCTGATGAACTATGGAATGAGGTTCATGACATTGTACACGAGACAGGGATCAAGACCATCCCCATGGAAAAGAAATGCAAAAAAGCAAAATGGTTGTCTGGGGAAGCCTTACAAATAGCTGTGAAAAGAAGAGAAGTAAAAAGCAAAGGAGAAAAGGAATGATAAAAGCATCTGAATGCAGAGTTCCAAAGAATAGCAAGAAAAGAAAGCCTTCTTCAGCAATCAATGCAAAGAAACAGAGGAAAACAATAGAATGGAAAAGACTAGAAACCTCTTCAAGAAAATTAGAGATACCAAGGGAACATTTCATGCAAAGATGAGTTCGATAAAGGACAGAAATGGTATGGACCTAACAGAAGCAGAAGATATTAAGAAGAGGTGGCAAGAATACACAGAAGAACTGTACAAAAAATATCTTCACGACCAAGACAATCACAATGGTGTGATCACTCACCTAGAGCCAGACATCCTGGAATGTGAAGTCAAGTGGGCCTTAGAAAGCATCACTACGAACAAAGCTAGTGCAGTTGATGGAATTCCAGTGGAGATATTTCAAATCCTGAAAGATGATGCTGTGAAAGCGCTGCACTCAATATGCCAGCAAATTTGGAAAACTCCGCAGTGGCCACAGGTCTGGAAAAGGTCAGTTTTCATTCCAATTCCAAAGAAAGGCAATGCCAAAGAATGCTCAAACTACTGCACTCATCTCACACGCTAGTAAAGTAATGCTCAAAATTCTCCAAGCCAGGCTTCAGCAATACGTGAACCATGAACTTCCAGATGTTCAAGCTGGTTTTAGAAAAGGCAGAGGAACCAGAGATCAAATTGCCAACATTTGCTGGATCATCGAAAAAGCAAGAGAGTTCCAGAAAAACATTTATTTCTGCTTTATTGACTATGCCAAAGCCTTTGACTGTGTGGATCACAATAAACTGTGTAAAGTTCTGAAAGAGATGGGAATACCAGACCACCTAACCTGCCTCTTGAGAAATCTGTATGCAGGCCAGGAAGCAACAGTTAGAACTGGACATGGAAAAACAGACTGGTCCCAAATAGGAAAAGGAGTAGGTCAAGGCTGTATATTGTCACCCTGCTTATTTAACTTCTATGCAGAGTACATCATGAGAAACACTGGGCTGGAAGAAGCACAAGCAGGAATCAAGATTGCTGGGAGAAATATCAATAACCTCAGATATGCAGATGACACCACCCTTATGGCAGAAAGTGAAGAGGAACTAAAGACCCTCTTGATGAAAGTGAAAAAGGAGAGTGAAAAAGTTGGCTTAAAGCTCAACATTCAGAAAACTAAGATCATGGCTTTTGGTCCCATCACTTCATGGGAAATAGATGGGGAAACAGTGGAAATAGTGTCAGACTTTATTATTTTGGGGATCCAAAATTACTGCAGATGGTGATTGCAGCCATGAAATTAAAAGACACTTACTCCTTGGAAGGAAAGTTATGACCAACCTAGAAAGCATTCAAAAGCAGAGACATTACTTTGCCAACAAAGATCCATCTAGCCCAGGCTACGGTTTTTCCAGTGGTCATGTATGGATGTGAGAGTTGGACTGTGAAGAAAGCTGAGTGCCAATGAATTGATGCTTTTGAACTGTGGTGTTAGAGAAGACTCTTGAAAGTTCCTTGGACTGCAAGGAGATACAACCAGTCCTTTCTAAGGGAGATCAGTTCTGGGATTTCTTTGGAAGGACTAAAGCTGAAATTCCAATACTTTGGCCACCTCATACGAAGACTTGACTCATTGGAAAAGACTCTGATGCTGGGAGGGATTGGAGAAGGAGAAGGGGACGACAGAGGATGAGATGGCTGGATGGCATCACCAACTCGATGGACATGAGTTTGAGTGAACTCCGGGAGTTGGTGATGGACAGGGAGGCCTGGCGTGCTGCAATTCATGGGATCGCAAAGAGTCGGACACGGCCGAGCGACTGAACTGAACTGATGATATCATGAGTTAGGACCTAAAGGGTTTTGCCACCACAAAACAACTTTTTATATAATGTGCATCATTTCCCCCACCCGTGGCACTGTACTATCCTATTAGCAGGGTGTGGCTAACCAGTGATTTCAAAGATGGCTTTGTCATTACTTTTCCAATATTTTATTTAAAAGCAAACACCTAAAACTCTATTTGAATCATGGAGATTGCTTTCGATACAACTGAATATTCAGCTTCCAGTTGCAAAAAATTTCCATCATCCCTCCCTCTAAAGCATTGTAGGACATCATTTTACTAAGTTTGAAAAATAAAACACCACACATATTCCTTTTACTCTGTCAACCGTACCTTTCCGAAGATGGTATCAGGTACATTTAATGTTAGACATTTCTATAGCATATCAATGTTAAGGGATAAATTATTTTCAACTAAAACAGATCAGCTAGAAACAATGCAATGATGGGTACTGCTGGGTGGATCAAGTCATTGAAATAAAGGAGAAAACAAAGTAAAGACCTGTTTCAATTTCACCAATTGACATTTTTAAGCAATAAGAAATCACACTAAAAACATGATAAAGTCACCATTCTTCTCTGTTAAATCATGTGAAGGTTAAAAAAATACAGCAGGTATGTGCTGCCCTTGCCTGAAATTAATGGCTAGTTTAAAAGAAAGCAAAAATTGTATACTGTTCTTTTCTTTATTGCCCTATTTTTAGGTATAAGAAAAACTAATAGATAGGCGATGCGGAGAAAAGAAGTGTGAAAGAAGATGTATCATCAATCTCCTGCCAGCCTCACCTGGATGAGGTCGCAACATAACCTAATGCTTTATTCAGTGTATATGATAATACACATAAATGTCTTCTTTTCAGATATCATCAATACATACTGAAATCTTTCATGACAATTTGTGTTATTCTAATTATGATGTGATTCCTTCTCTGGTAGCTCAGATGGTAAAGAATCAGCCTGCCGAGCAGGAGAACCTGGTTCAGCCTCTGAGTTGGGAAGACTCGCTGGAGGAAGGAAGGGCAACTCACTCCAGCATTCTTGCCTGGAGAATCCCATGGACAGAGGAGCTTGGTGGGCGACAGTCCATGGGCTTGCAAAGAGTTCGACAGGACTGAGCGACTAATACTTTCACTTTTTTTTCTTTCTATAATAACAAAAAATATATTTAACTACCTGATTTGGGGTGTAGAGTAATTAATAATAACTCTCAAGCTACTCTTACAAGAGACTTGTCTATAGGAAGTATTTAGAAATGCTGTGGGACTGATCAGTAGGGGAATCTGGGTTCAGGTAGAATTCTAAGCCGAAGGTGACTTCCTTTCAGAGATGTTTGATCACCAGCTCTTATCATGAATGCCAAGGCCATTTCGATATCAGCCATATGCAAAACTGAGAAAGGGAACTCAGGAAGAGAACACTGGGTAGAGGGGGCCGGTGAGGGAAGGCAGGGAAGCAGGCAGAGTACACATGTTCCCTCACCGGTCTTGTGCTTCTGACATAGGCAGATATACTGATCATGAAGAAAGATAAGCCTCAGTAGAAATCCACTGAAAAAGGATGAGGCATTGGAACACATCTCTAAACAACGGATAAGATTTAGTATGAAGAGTCTAAACTGAGAGCTGGACATTCAGGCCCACGGAGCATACAAGAGGACTGCAAATCGTGTAAAAGAGACTTCCCAGATCCTAGAAAGAAGATCACAAGGGGACCAGAACCACCCCATTAGGCACAGTCATGAAGGGTAATGCAGTGATTACTAATGAGGAAGCATTACTTTACATTAAAACTTACTCCATATTATAGTGAACCAGCCAGTCTCAGAAACAAAACCCAGCAAACCTGGGTCCCATCATAAAATTCCAACTAGAACAATTACTCTAGACATTGTCACATTATTTGACAGCAAGACCAAGTGAGCGCTGCTAACTGCTCTGATAAGACCTTAGTTTCCAGACTGTACCAGCAAAACCAGCAGCCATGCACACAACTCTGCGCGTGGCTTATTTCCAACAGGGTTTGTGGCAGTGTTTTTCCTGCACTGATTATGAGTGATTTTAATTAATGGTTCTGGTTTACTGCAGCTTTTTTCCCATCTCGTTAACAACATCTCCATCATTTTTTTTTTCCTCATCTCCATCCTAGTAACAGGCCCAAAACTTTGGAGTCATCCTGGGCTCCTTTTTCGCCTCAAATCTCATATCTAAACCATGAGCAAACCTTCATGGCTCTACCTTAATAAGCACAAACCGATTACTTATCTTCACGGCTACCATATTGGTCTAAGTCATCATCATCTCTTTCCTGAATTACCGCAATACCCTCCTGACTGCGCAACCCTCCCCGCCACCGATTCCACCCTGCTCCTGCCCCCAACACACTTCTCAACATGGCCAGAAGAGTAAGTCTTAAAAATATGAAGCCACATCGTATTCTATTCCCCTACAAACCCGCCAAAGGCCCCTTCATTTTTCATGGCTCTCAAGGACCAATACAGTCCAGCAACTCCTCCGTTGTCCATCTATGACCCCAGTTCCTCCTGTTCTTTCCTACACTGCTGCAGCCAAGATGGCTCCTTACAGTTCTTCAAACATACCTAGCATCTTCCCCCTCAGGATTTAGCACTGGCTTCTGCTTCTGCCTGGAATATTCTTTTTTATGTACCTGCATGCCTTGCTATTTTACCAGCTTGCACATTTTTGTTCAACCATTACTATCTCAACAAGCAGCTATCTAGACCGTTAAATCTTTTTTCTATTTCCTCTTTCTCCCCAAAACCCTACCTCATTTCCTGTTTTATCTTTCTCAAGAGTACTTATGACATTCTAATATATTATACTACTTATTTCCTTATTGCCTTCCTCCCCCAACTAGAAGTTTTGTTCCAGGAGAGCAATGGCCTGTTTTGCTCATTGCCTGCCCCTTAGCACTCAGAACAGTGTCTCTCAAAGAGCAGACACTCAAAAACTGATGTGCTGGTTGACTGAATGAATGAAAGTAAACTTAACCATTGTATACACCACTGGGAATAAAAATATATCTTTAGGTCAACAGACTAGGTTTCATTCACCAAAAGAGCAGGGGAAGATGAAATGGCTGGAGAGGGGGAGGGATGAAAGCAAGGGGAAATGAGATGTCTGAAATAGCTACTAGGTTCTTGACATCTATGGGGATCTTATACGGTCATATTTTCCATGATGAATTTCCCAAGAATCTTAAGTACATTGTATTTATCATCTTGATTTTACGAAAGTGTCAGAGGAAGCTCTGAGAAAATAACCAGCAGGATGAAGCCCACCAGAGTTTCAGGTGGAAGTCACCCACAGAACCATCTAGTCTTCAGCCATGTGCGGAAAACAGAGCATCTTAGAGCTGTCCTACCTGTGACCTCCTGGATACCCGGATACACTTGGATGATGGGGAGGGAGGCAGGCTGGGTGGTAAGCACATTGTCTCGGTGCTTGGCTAGCTGCCACACTGACAGTGATGGAAAGAACCAGGACACAGGGTCAGCAAGCACTATTCAGCTTCCCAGATTTTCCTGGTGCTTTGAGTCAAAGTGAAAAGGCATTTCTCAGGACTTACACAACCCCCCAGAAAGCTAGAGGAGGGTTCGCTCCCTTCTGTCCTGAGGCTGATTAGGATCATACAAATCATGAACCTGACATATTCTGGTCTATGTGTTTCTAACTAAAAGTGTCATTTTCATATTCAGAGGCACTGAAACATTTCAATCTTTTTAAAAAAAAACACTCCCATCTTTTTCATAACTGTCTCACACAGAATATATATATATACACACACATACATACATACACACATATACATATAATGTATAGAGTGTATGTTCACTATTTATGTAAAAACATAATAATATAAACACTTAATATTTGAAATAGTCACTCTGAGAAACAGAACTAGGCACATCAAAGCATAACGATGAATCAATTTCCCAACAAAGCTGTTTTTTTTTTTCCCCTAGCAGTACAGGAGAAGAAATGTTTCCTTTTGTTTCTCTTATAATTAAAACTTGTTTGAAACTCCTGAAGAGATGTGAAGGGGAGGGTTACATATGTCTAACAGCTCCCTGGTGTCTGGCCCTCAATGGATCTCAGATCCGGTGGGGAAAACATCTGAGTTTAGCTTCAAAAAAAGCCAAGCTTCTACACACCAGGAAAGCATACTCTAATAAACACATGAATGAACAAAAGCAAGCTGACATTCGTCTTCACGAAGCAACATATAAGCCAAAGAAATAGGATATGTCTTAATGGTTCAAGGGACTCAAGCAACAGACACATTCTTTAATGTCCCAAATAGATGGAGAAAACAGCAGCAGAAGTATATCAGCCACAGTTATTCTGAGGGCAAGGGAGGTGTTTTATTCCCAGAGCTATTTTTAGACTCCATGACTCAGCATATCTTCTCATGGTTTCTCCTAAGCCCTGTAGGGACTGGGAGTCAGGAGTGGGCAGTGAGTAAGGGATTAAACCATTGTTTAGTCACACATAACAGGATTGGGTAAAATTCACATCCTTCAGGTACGCAGCATCATAGGCTTCCCTTCCAACCAAGCTTAACACAATTCTGGAACCAGACTAATGTTAAAATGACTAAAAACTGGTAGCCCCAGGGACACCCTTGGTGGTCCAGTGGTTAATACTGCACCTTCCAGTGCAAGGGCTGTAGGTTCAAGCCCTCATCTGGGATCTAAGACTATGCCACACGGCCAAAAAACCGTAACACTGAACAGAAGCAATATTGTAACAAACACAATAAAGACTTTTAAAATGGCCCATATCCAAAGGAAAAAAAAATTGTAGCCTCGGAGAATATCATAGTCTCACTCTAAGTCATGGATATTCCTGTTGGAAGTATAGTGATAACTCGGAGGTTGTGAACATATTTTATTTCTCAAACTGGTGTGGGTGCAAGTTCTATAAAACTGATACACGTCTGTACAGTTTAGTATAAAAAAAATACTGGAAATCAAGAGACTCACATAGTTCTTTCTCGGCCATGAACTGGGTACATTTGAAGTAATAATGGCACCTCTTTGGGCCTCAGTTTCTCAACTGCAAAGGATGACCTTGAACGAGCTGCTTGTTTCCTCTGGACTTTATTTAATTGTCCATTAGAAGCAATGTTATTTTATGATGTTACTAGGGAGACTTGAATTATAATATAGACTTTTAAATCCTGTCCAAGTCTCTACCCTTCAATAGATACTTAAAGAGGATTCTGTGCAGAATTAGCCAAATGATCAAACAAGTACAGTATCTCTTTAAAGTTGGGATTATTTTCTTAGTCAATGAGAATATGCAGCTCAGAGGCAATGTGCCTTGAGGGGAAAGGTGACTGGGTTAGAAATTCTGCACCAGGGCTTCTGGGATCAGCTTTACTTCCTGCTACCTGTACTACCTAAGTAAGTGGTTAGATTTGCAAGACCCCTTATGAGCAAAAAAAAACAAAAAAAACAAAATTTACACTACATGTCTTAATAACTGAAACTTTTAATGACTTTTAATCCTTTCTGTGATGTCTGAGGGAGCCTGTTTTAATGAAACTAGAAGTCAAGTCAGTGGGATGTGAGGAAAAATGGGCAAGTGCTCTGAAACATCAAACACTGGAATGGGATTCTCTTTAGCATCTCAAACCATCCACGGCTACCTGTCTTAGATCCTGTATTCACTGTCCACTGTTACATAACCAATTCCCAACCCTTAGAACCTGAAAACAGCCCCTATATATCATTGCACGGTTCTGTAGGTCAGAAGTCCTGTGGGGTGGGCTCAGCTGGACTTTGCTCAAAATATCCTAAGGTCAAAATCAAGGTGCTGACAGGGCTAGGCTCTTTTATCTGAAGGCTGTGGAAAAGAACCCACTCCCAGCCCCTACAGGGTGTCGACAAAATCAGGGCAACCTGAGGCCAAACATCCTCTGCTAGCTGTCAGCTGAGGATCGTTCTCCCAGGACCTACGGCCACCCACATTCCTTCTCTTGAGGGCCTTCCATCTTCAAATGGCAACAACAGGTCAAGTCCTTCCTACATTTTGAATTTCTCTGACTTTCCCTTCTTCCTTCTTCTGCCACTTGCAAGAGAATGTTCTCTGCTCTTGGCAGCAATGTGATTAGATTAGGTCCACTGGGAGACTTGACCCTTTTTAAGGTCAACTGTGCCATATAATGTAAGATAACCATGGGAGTGATAACTCACCACATTCAAAGACTCTGGTATTAATCACGTGAAATCGGGGGGCCATTTCTAGACATTTCCCTTAATGTATGCTTTATTTATATTTTTTCTAGAGTCACAAAGCCTGAATAATAATGACTTTTTGCCAGGCTGTTAAATATAAAGTTTTTGCAAGTGATAAATAGTGTTCTGTCCAGGCAAACAATGATAAACGAGTGTTTTCTATTTTTTGTGGAATTCAGAGGTTCTGACCTGACATCTAGTCCAATCAGGATTCAAAAGCAACTCATGTTCACACTACCAACATCAGATTAGGAAGTCAGCAAGTATAAGAGAATATGATCCACACAAGTAACCCATTTAAATAAGTAAAGTAAAATATTACACCAGAAACTAATACAACACTGTAAACTGACTACACTTCAATTTTAAAATTAATATGAAATAAAACTCCTAAATGTTTTCTTTCCTAAATGTATGAGGTCATTATCTTCTGAACAGTTATCTGAATAATTTCCTTAAAACTCTCTACTTTAACTTTTGTGGATGCAGCCAAAGTATAAAAAACAAACATTTAAAGCAGTGAATTGGACAGTGAGAAAATCAGAGACTTTTAAACACATATGAATTATAACAAAGAAGCTGCTGGTGAATGGGAACTCAAAAACTCCTTTTAATGCTCCCATTAGTGACCTTTATTGTATTGGAATATTTGCACACACATATAAAGGATGAAATGGAAATAATACCAGCTTATGGAGTTACATAAGAGCATCCAAAGTTCAGCTCATTTTTCTACTAAACAATAATAATTTAACACTCATCCCACAGAACATTTTGTTCTGTTCATGTTTCAAGGAGGCATTTGAATTATTGTAGAAAATTTATACTGTCAGTCAAATGTCTGAAGTATCACACCAATTGCCTCTGAAATATTTTAAAGATAAATTAAGTATAACATAAAAATGCATAAAAATGTCTTTGATCCTTACCAAGAATCATTACTCAATAACATTCAGTTCAGTTCAGTCACTCAGTCGTGTCTGACTCTTTGCGACCCCATGAATTGCAGCACGCCAGGCCTCCCTGTCCATCACCAACTCCCGGAGTTCACTCAGACTCACGTCCATCGAGTCAGTGATGCCATCCAGCCATCTCATCCTCAGTCGTCCCCTTCTCCTCCNTGAAGTGATGGGACCAGATGCCATGATCTTTGTTTTCTGAATGTTGAGCTTTAAGACAACTTTTTCACTCTCCACTTTCACTTTCATCAAGAGGCTTTTTAGCTCCTCTTCACTTTCTGCCATAAGGGTGGTGTCATCTGCACCATCACCACATTGATATTTCTCCCAGAAATCTTGATTCCAGCTTGTATTTCTTCCAGTCCAGCGTTTCTCATGATGTACTCTGCATAGAAGTTAAATAAGCATGGTGACAATATACAGCCTTGACATACTCCTTGTCCTATTTGGAACCAGTCTATTGTTCCATGTCCAGTTCTAACTGTTGCTTCCTGACCTGCATACAGATTTCTCAAGAGGCAGGTTAGCTGGTCTGGTATTCTCATCTCTTTCAGAATTTTCCACAGTTTATTGTGATCCACACAAAGGCTTTGACATAGTCAATAATGCAGAAATAGATGTTTCTCTGGAACTCTCTTTCTTTTTCCATGATCTAGCGGATGTTGACAATTTGATCTCTGGTTCCTCTGCCTTTTCTAAAAGCAGCTTGAACATCAGGAAGTTCATGGTTCAAGTATTGCTGAAGCCTGGCTTGGAGAATTTTGAGCATCACTTTACTAGCGTGTGAGATGAGTGCAATTGTGCGGAAGTTTGAGCATTCTTACTTGATAGCAATACTAGCCATTACACTAGAATCTTCAGATGGCTGTTTCAACAATTATCATTTTGAAAAATTTTTCTCATACAAATCTCTCATACTTATTCACTGTTGACCAATCTAACCATTTTTATAGGAGTGGCTCTCCAGTACTCTTGCCTGGCAAATCCCATGGACAGAGGAGCCTGGTAGGCTGCATGCAGTCCATGAGGTCGCTAGGAGTCAGACACGACGACTAAGCAGTAGACTTCACTGTCATGCATTGGAGAAGGAAATGGCAACCCACTCCAGTGTTCTTGCCTGGAGAATCCCAGGGACGGCGAAGCCTTGTGGGCTGCCGTCTCTGGGGTTGCACAGAGTTGGACACGGCTGAAATGACAGCAGCAGCAGCAACAGCAGCACATGGAATTGCCTTACGTGCTACAAAATTGCTCACATGCTACAAAAAAAAAATAACAACACAAACAAACAAAAAAGACTGTTGCAAAACAGACCAAAGTTCTAAGATACCTTCCATTGACTTTCAGTTACAAATTTCATTGACAACTGAAGAATTTGTAAGGTTAAAGGACTCTTCAGCATCTGCCGCTCGTGCTAAGCCTCACCACTCCCATCCCCTCAATTCACACAATCTATAGAAAAGCTGCACAGCTGCTCAATAATTTCTGACCATGTTTGGACTTCCCTTCCCCTCTCATTTCCCCTGACTCCTTCCCTCTCTCCCCCCACTCTCTCCTTCTTTCCCTCTTTTCTTTTTTCTGTCTTTACTTTTCTTTTCATTAGACTTAAGTTTTGTTCTGGTTTGAGAGTTAAAATCCTCAAATTTTATTCTTCCTAAATTACTCCCATTTTATTCAGAAGATACCTATGATAATCTTCCTTATCATTTTTACATATATTAATACAATTCTACGTTGCACCTAAGTCAAGTTCCCTAGTATATTCTCACCTCTCTGAGGGCTCCTCATGCTCTTTTTTCCCACACTCCATCCCATTCCACTAAACTGGATTTTTATCTCAAAAATCTCTAGATTATTTTAGATACAACTGTTTTTCTCTCGGTTCTTGATACTTTACAAATCATAAACCTTACTGGTAGTTTTCTCATTCATAATTCCCATATTTTCTTGTGTTCTGGATTTTTTTTTTCCTGGAATACATTTTTTTTTTAATTAATAGACTTTTAAAGAACAGTTTTAGGTCTACCAAAAAAATAAAACTGAACCAAAAGTATAGAGACTTCCCATACGTGAATACCTCTTTCTCCCACAGCACAGTTCTTCCCTATTACATACATCTTACGTTAGTGTGGTATACTTGCTACAACTGATGACCAACATTGATATATTATTATTATTAACTAGAGTCCCTGGTTCATGTTAGGGTTCACTCCTTGTGTTATACAGTCTTGTTGGTCTTAACAAATGAATAATGTCATGTATCTACCATAATAGCATCATACAGAATAGTTTCACTGCCCAGAAGTTTCACTGAGCTCCACCTATTATTCATTCCTGCCCCTCCTCCTTCACCTTGGACTCCTGGACACCACAGATCCTTTTACTGTTTCTATGGGTTTGCCTTTTCTACCTTCACTATAGTAGGTAACTTCTTCAGACTGATTCTTTATATTTATTAGTATGCACTTAAATGTCTCTGTGTTTTCACAGCCTTTTAAAAAAAATATGCATTTCTTTATTTTAATTGGAGGCTAATTACTTTATAATATTATTTTGGTTTTGCCATACATCAACATGAATCTGCCACGGGTGTACACGTGTTCCCCATCCTGAACCCCTCTTCCTCCTCCCTCCCCATACCATCCCTCTGGGTCATCCCAGTGCACCAGCCCCAAGCATCCTGTATCCTGCATTGAACCTGGACTGGTGATTCATTTTTTTATATGATATTATACATGTTTCAATGCCATTCTCCCAAATCATCCCACCCTCTCCCTCTCCCACAGAGTCCAAAAGACTGTTCTATACATCTGTGTCTCTTTTGTTCTCTCACATACAGGGTTATTGTTACTGTCTTTCTAAATTTCATATATATGCGTTAGTATACTGTATTGGTCTTTTTCTTTCTGGCTTACTTCACTCTGTATAATCGGCTCCAGTTCCATCCATCTCCTTAGAACTGATTCAAATGTATTCTTTTTAATGGCTGAGTAATACTCCATTGCGTATATGTACCACAGCTTTCTTATCCATTCATCTGCTGATGGACATCTAGGTTGCTTCCATGTCCTGGCTATTATAAATAGTGCTGCGATGAACATTGGGGTACACGTGTCTCTTTCAATTCTGGTTTCAATCCCAGTAGTGGGATTGCTAGGTCATATGGCAGTTCTATTTCCAGCTTTTTAAGGAATCTCCACACTGTTCTTCATAGTGGCTGTACTAGTTTGCATTCCCACCAACAGTGTAAGAGGGTTCCCGTTTCTCCACACCCTCTCCAGAATTTATTGCTTGTAGACTTTTTGGATAGCAGCCATTCTGACCGGCATTTTCACAGGCTTTTAACTCATTTATTTTTATCACAGAATAATATTCTATTGTATGGCCGTTCCACTCTCAGTGGCATTTTTAAAGAACATTTTGAGTGGTAAAACTAATCATTTGTTTTATATTCACAATCAAAAATTCTGATCAACAAATTTCAATGAAATCCGTTTCCTTGAACAATATACTACTCTCATGTATTCAGCATAAAAAGTGAGAAATATGATAGCACTCTAATTCTTGTTCCTTCCTAGAGGACCACTGTTCTCTTCCCTGGGAGATTTTAGTGTATTCTCTTTGTCTTTGTTTTCCTAAAATTCACATTAATGTATCTATATATAGGCTTTTCTCACTTCTATTTTGTCTATATTGCCCTTTAAGAAAACTTTAAGTTTGTATTCTTACTCTTTATATCAGTTCATTTCAGTTGCTCAGTCATGTCTGACTCTTTGCAACCCCATGGACTGCAGCATGCCAGGCTTCCTTGTCCATCACCAACTCCCAGAGTTTACTCAAACTTATGTCCATTGCATCAGTGATGCCATCCAACCATCTCATCTTCTGTCTTCCCCTTCTCCTGAATTCAACCTTTCCCAGCATTAGAATCTTTTCCAATGAGTCAGTTCTTTGCATCAGGTGGCCAAAGTATTGGGGTTTCAGCTTCAGCATCAGTCCTTCCAATGAATATTCAGGACTGATCTCCTTTAGGATGGACTGGTTGGATCTCCTTGCAGTCCAAGGGACTCTCAAGAGTCTTCTCCAACACCACAGTTCAAAGGCATCAATTCTTCGGTGCAAGGCTTTCTTTATGGTCCAGTTCTCACATCCATACATGACTACTAGAAAAACCATAGCTTTGACTAGATGGAATAATTTCAAAAATTAAAATCGACACTCTTCAAATATCTTTTACTCTTAATTAATTTTTTGCTGCTTCTAGAACTTCTATTTTATGGATATGAATGTTTTAAGATGTATCTTCTATGTCACCTTTATCCTTCCTGTATACTTGCTAGAAAAGTTCCTCAAAGTGATCGCCATTGTTTTGAATGTGTAAAGGCGTATTTAAATGGTCCTGTGTACAATCTACTTGGTGAATTTTTCACACAAGCTTAAGAAGAAGGTGCATTCTGCTGCTATTGGATGGAGTAGTGTACATGTGTCAGTTAGATCAAATTGATTGACAGTGTTGTTCAGCTCAACTTACTAACTGTATATCCTTACTAATTTCTTTATAGTGCACTATTGTAAAACCTTACTAATAAGAGAAACTGAATACAGAGTATATGTGCTACCTTTGCAATTTTTCTATAAATCTAAAACTGTTTTAAGAAAACACAAAGTTTATTTTTAAAAAGCAAAAAAGTGCATCACAATGTTACTTGTAAAAATTTTTTAAAAATGAAAGCAACCAGAATATCCCTTAAAGAAATTGGTAAATAAATGATGGTTCACTGACATAAAAAATCAGTAGTGTTACATTTTTTAAAAAAGGATTTAAGTGCCATATGAATTCAGTGATTAATATAGTTTTCTCTGGGGAATAGAAGCAAAAGAACAAGCAGGAGAGGAGACTTTGTTTTCGGTGCAAGTCTGCATTATTTCATATCTTAATGACATGCATGTGAACTTGTCAAAAATAAAGTTGGTTAAGAGAAAGCTAAGATGCTGAGGATGTCAGACTCATTTTCAAGGACAAGATGTCATGAAGGTATTTCATTAAGGTACTGGCCCCGCAAAAACAAGCAGCAACTCTGGGCACGTGACAACAGTCATCCCCAGATACTGTAACTTACAAAGCTTGTTCTAAATAGTCTGTCTCAAAGTATATCGTTAGAGTTCAGAATCTGTATTGTTTGTTTCTACTCTCACAAAACAGTCCATGCATTTAGGATTTTAAAGAATTTTCCAACCTGATTTCAATAAGCCTTTTCCTAATTATCTCCTATCTCGCTGTCATTTGCAGAGCTGTACTTCAGCCCTTGGCATTCAGCATCTGCCTTTCAAAATCTCTGCTTCATTGTTCATACAGTTCTCTCTTTTTTAAAAAAAATTTTTTAAATACAGTTCTCTTCTCCTCCAATGTTTCCTCCACTTCTCCAGTTTTTAAAATTCTGCTCAGAGTTCAATTTTCAGATCAAACTTCTCTTCAACAAATCTCATTTAGATTTCAGCAGAGGGAAAGTGCCCTCTTTTTGTTACCATAGCTTCTACTTTTCAAAAACATGCAACAGTTATTTTAATTAATCCTACTTTAGAACTATAGTCTACATATCTACCTCCTTTGATTTGATTCATTTGATTGTAAAGGTCCTGTTTCTTCATCTGACTGTAAACTCCAGTGGCATGAGGCTATCTCGTTCATCTTGATATCCTCGCTTCCTCTTTAACTAGTGCTTTATACAAGTTGAAGCCAGTTAATGGTAGAGACAACACACCTGAATTCACTGAAATGGATTCCTTCGAAGAGACTACTAGTGAACCTATTTTCTGGATTTTACTAAGATAAGTTGCCAAAGTCAAGTCTATGGACCACAACCTCTTGCCTCTAAGTTGCCTGAAAATGAATGCTGAAACTTTTCAACTAGTACATCCTTTGGGAATTAAATTGTACTTCCTCTTTGGCATATGTCAAAATCTATATATCCACTGTTAATTTAAAACTAGTGAATCACTTGATTCTGACCAAGAGAAGTCTTATAGAGAAGATATATTTAGACACATAACTTAGGCTTATTCACCTTTACTCCTCAGCTGCCATAGGTAGTTTGTAGGAAAAAGGAGTACAGGGCTGCTTAAGTGTGATGAGGACACTTAATAGGAAATGAACTGCAAACAAAATTCATTCAACTCTTGAACATAACCTTGAGGCTCGGAAATTAAAACACAATGTTTTCTTCTTAATCATGATTCTTGACAGTCTAACAATATACCTGTCAATTCGCACTGGAAAATTCGTCTAGTGTTGTTTTTGTAGAAGAGCAATCAATTTCAGCAAAGAAGTCCTCTCTCATGATGTTAACAAAAGGAAGAATAAGCTTAGGTTTTAAAAAGCCATTGATCAAAAACATTCTCCAAGAAATGATGTGAAAGTCTCATCTCTATTGCCCTTGAATTTCTAGCTTAATAAGCAAAGTGAGAGTCAGAGAAATTCATTCAGAATTTATATTGATTTAACCGTAATCAAAATGAATGTTGGGTGCTTACCAAAAAAAAGATATAAAAGTAGATATAAATAACTGCAAGCATTGATTCTTTGAGATGGGAAAGATTTATCCTTCCTAATATGCCCAATTAAACACTCAGGAGAACCTTTCTTCAACAAATGTCAGTGCAGTGGTTTATCTAAGCACAGAGTGCTTTAAAATGGATGTACTTTATTTTCACAATCACATGAAGTCCCTACTGATTCATAAAGTAAGTTCTGTAAACTTTATACTTGATGAAGTATCCCCAAAGAACCCATATACAGTTACACCATGTACTATAGTTTGCCTTTTCCTCACTTTTACCCAAAGACTAGCTCTAAGGCTACTGTTTCCATCAAGTCTCCCTTGTTTTTTCCATTTTAAGGGAACTGCGCATGTTTCCATGCAGCTTTGTGCCTTTAGTGGGTTTAACAAGTACCTGTTCAAAAGTATTTCTTTTATTAGATTTTAGGCTTCATGTTTTGGGGCTCCAAAATCACTGCAGATGATGACTGCAGCCATGAAATTAAAAGACGCTTACTCCTTGGAAGGAAAGTTATGACCGATCTAGATAGCACATTAAAAAGCAGAGACATTATTTTGCCAACAAAGGTCCATCTAGTCAAGGCTACGGTTTTTCCAGTGGTCATGTATGGATGTGAGAGTTGGACTGTGAAGAAGGCTGAGCGCCGAAGAATTGATGCTTTTGAACTGTGGTGTTGGAGAAGACTCTTGAGAATCCCTTGGACTGCAAGGAGGTCCAACCAGTCCATCCAAAAGGAGATAAGTCCTGGGTGTTCAATGGAAGGACTGATGCTGAGGCTGAAACTCCAATACTTTGGCCATCTCATGCGAAGAGCTGACTCATTGGAAAAGACCTTGATGCTGGGAGGGGTTAGGGGCAGGAGGAAAAGGGGATGACAGAGGATGAGATGGCTGGATGGCATCACCAACTCGATGCACATGAGTTTGGGTGAACTCCAGGAGTTGGTGATGGACAGGGAGGCCTGGTGTGCTGAGATTCATGGGCTTGCAAAGAGTCGGACACGACTGAGGGACTGGACTGAACTGAACTGAACTGAGGCTTCATGTAGATATTACCAAAGCACCTATCACAGCCCTTGAACATAACAAGTGTTCAATAAACAGATGTATAGTTGACTGAGCAACTGATATACTACAGTCTTAGTCCCAAAACTGGCAACCTTATGGCAATAGCATTATTCTTCATACCTCCCAAGATCTGAATTCTAATAGAATACACATTTCAGTTCAGTTTACTCACTAGGAAATCCATCTTTTTTGGAAAGTGGTCCAATATATTGATTACTAAAATTCTTATTGGTATAACCAGTATCTAGAAAGTCATCTGCAAACCATGTTGTTGATGAGAAAAGTTATTTATAAAATCTTTAGGAAGTTATCATTTCAGAAGCAATGGATGGCGACTAAGGATATGGTCTCTCAAGGTAAACTGAGACCTATTTATTCCATTTAGTGGCTATGAGAGCTTGGGCAAGTTATTTAAGATCCTTGTTTAAAAAAAAAAAAGAATAGAGACAATAATCTGACATGCCTTATAGGTGTTATGTAATGCATGGCAAATACTTAGAACAGTAAGCACTAGGTATTCTAAGGCAGCATGTTAAGGACACAAACTAGTTAGTTCAACAGGTTAGAACACAGCACAGGAGAAGAAGACAATGTAACGATGTTTTTTTTGTTGTTTGGTCGCTCAGTCATGAAAGACTCTTTGTGACCCCATGGACTGCTGGCCTGCCATGCTCCTCTGTCCATGGGACTTGGGGGCCCAAAAGTTCATTCAGGTTTTTCTGTAAGCTGTTATGGAAAAATCTGAACAAACTTTTGGATCAACCCAACAGAGAAGGCCCTGAAGCAAAAGTAAGAAAAAAATGGATGTAAGCCCTGGCTCTTAATATACTGTGTCTTCAGCCAAATCATTGCTTCCTTGAGCATCAATTTCCTCACATTTAAATGCAGAAAATAATACCTAATTCACATCATTGTTTGTGCAGATTAAATGAGGTAACGAATGTGAAAGACCTTTGTGAAATATGTTATAAAAAATGAAGTGTTATCTCTATTTTCTCATCAAAAGCATACCGAGGAACATTGACACTTTATTGTCTAACTGGGAAAAGGACAGTAAAAGTCTGTGCCAAGCTATCCTGTTATTAGTTCTACTATTAATAGCTAATGACAGCATAGACATTTTAAATCAAAAGGAAATACATTCTTTCCTTTGACTCTAACAAGCCTAACAGACACTCTTGAAAATGAACTGTGAACAAGCACTAAAAATAAAATGAAATTAATGCCTTCACAGCAAAAACGCAGTTATCACAGCAAGGGTAGTATTTTCTCAATGTATTTTGACCAAGTGGTAAAAAATAAAATATGTATTACTGCTACTGCTAAGTCACTTCAGTCGTGTCCAACTCTGTGCGACCCCATAGATGGCAGCCCACCAGGCTCCCCCGTCCCTGGGATTCTCCGGGAAAGAACACTGGAGTGGGTTGCCATTTCCTTCTCCAATGCATGAAAGTGAAAAGTGAAAGTGAAGTCACTCAGTCATGTCCAACTCTTCACGACCCTATGGACTGCAGCCTACCAGGCTCTTCCATCCATGGGATTTTCCAGGCAAGAGTACTGGAGTGGGGTGCCATTGCCTTCTTCAAAATATGTATTACCTCTCAAATAATTTTAAAGATAAAGGAGGTAATTTAACCAACATGGAGAAAACTCTTGAGTTTTCATTTTTATTTAATGATAAAGTAGAATAGAAATAAGTGATTGTATTAACAAATGTGGCATTCCGATTGGAATCTGAGAGAATCACTATACTTACTACATATGAAAGAGAAAAACTATTTGGGTACTTATACCCCCTTCATAAAGATGGGGTGTGAAGTGGCGCTTCTCTTAACCAAAATACAGCTTTCACAGGTCTTTTATACAATTGTCCAAATGCTAAAATGTGGATAGATTGCTGAATCAATGCAACCCTTAAAAGTGATTCATTCTCTTTTGTTGTCTCGCATACAGGGTCATCATCATTATCTTTCTAAATTCCATATATATGCTTTAGTATACTGTATTGGTGTTTTTCTTTCTGGCTTACTTCACTCTGTATAATGGGTTCCAGTTCCATCCATCTCCTTAGAACTGATTCAAATGTATTCTTTTTTAATGGCTGAGTAATACTCCATTGTGTATATGTACCACAGCTTTCTTATCCATTAGAGTGAACTGTTGGACTCTGGGGGAGAGAGAGAGGGAGAGGGTGGGATGAGATGGGAGAATGGCATTGAAACATGTATACTATCATGTAAGAAACGAATCGCCAGTGGATGTCCGATGCAGGATGCAGGATGCTTGGGACTGGTGCAAGAAGAGGACCCAGAGGGATGATATGGGGCGGGAGGTGGGAGGGGATTCATGTTTGGGAACGCATGTACACTCGTGGTGAATTCATGTCAATGTTTGGCAAAACCAATACAGTAATGTAAAGTAAACTAAAGTTAAAATAAAAATTAAAAAATAAATTAAAAAAAATAAAGTTATAAAAAAGTGATTCATTCTCTTCACTTAACACTTTTAGTCAATTGAGCTAAGTTTATGTGTTTTCAATTAGGTCAGAAATCACTTGCTGCTTCTTTATGCATTGTTTTGCTCTCCTAAATGCTTCTTTCTCTGATAACAAAATTTATTCTCAGTCTTTCATGCTTTCTGCGATTTTTATGTCAGGTGTTACCTACTGTGGAGCATTTATGTCTTGAATCCGCTTCCTTCCATGGGAATGAAAGTTTCTCTAAATATTACTCAGATGGGAGAGATGTCAAATGGGACAAGAGAATCTCCCCAAAGGAGATGGTATTCTCTGAAATCCCACTGAGAGGCCCTTACTCTTTGTGAACGTGCTCATCAGGTTTTCTGTGTGTATGTGTCTGAGTGCGTGCATTAGTCACACTGTGATGGCCGACTCTTTGTCTGAGTGCGTGCATTAGTCACACTGTGATGGCCGACTCTTTGCGACTCATGAACTGTAGCCCGCCAGGCTCCTCTGTCCATGGAATTCTCCAGGCAAGAATACTGGAGTGGGTTGTCATGCCCTTCTCCAGGCAATCTTCCCAATCCAAAGATTGAACCGGGGTCTCCTGCACTGCAGGCAGGTTCTTTACTGTCTGAGCCACCAAGGAAGCCCATCAAGCTTTCTACCATCTTCTAAACATGCCCTTTTGTTTACATGGGATGACAATACAAAGGATATGGAACAGATGTGGTCTTAGCCCATCAGATGCCCATGACTTAGAGTGCAAATACTTCATGAAAGAAAGCGACCTTTATTATTACTAGATTCCTAACAGCAAAGAGATGAAGCCTGTGAAACGGAGAGGAGAAAGCAAATCATAGGGGAATAAGCAAAGGTGCAAGCAGGTTTGATAGCTGAGAAAATGAAGAAAAACATGCACACTTCATGAGAGATGAAGCAGGAGAAATGGGTACAATGAAAGAGCAGAAGGACAGGTTCAGAGTACTGAGAAAATAAAGCCACTTTTCATCACAGCATTTCAAAGGAGTTTTGAAACAGACAAATTAGGTCAACACAGAGTATGTAAACAGAAAAAAAAAAAGTTAATTTTGTAGGTAAGCTGTCCAGGAAAAAAATATATGTGGGTAAGAGAAAGGTAAATCAAATAAAAAGATATTTATATAACTAGGTAATTCCAATAATAATATTAATATGTTATTCTTCCTAAATTTATTCCCTCTCCAAGTCCACGGCTAAGAAAAAGGTACACTCAACCCTCCATATCCACAAGGTCGTAATCAAGGATTCAACCAACTACAGATAGAAAATACTAGGAAAAATATTCAGGAAGTTCCAAAGAGCAAATATTTAATTTTCCATGCACCAGCAACTACTTACATAGCATTTACATTGTATCAAATATATGTAATCTAGAGATGATTTAAAATACATGAGAGGATGGGAGTATTAATAGGTTATACAAAAATATCATTTTATATAAAGGACTTGAGCACCCAGATTTCAGTATTGGGAGGAGGTCCTGGAACCAATCTTTCATGGATACTGAGGGACAACTGTACCTCTATATTCATAAAATAAGACTCATAGAGGGAAGTGAATTATTTGAGAAAACAGAAGTAAAGCAACTGCTTTAAAGCCTCGAAATTTCAGACATAATGCAAATGCTCTGCTGTCAAAATCAGGTCCAGAGAGCCTCCAGCTATGACATAAGTGAGCATGAGACACAGCCCAGAGAACTCTTGGTACCCCGCTACTGCAAGGGTATCCCAAGTAGACAACTGCTATTATATGATTTTCAATGTGATCTTCATTTTAGATAAAAATAAAGCCTCAATTCTCTAGTGAAAAAGTTTGAAGGATTCTAGTTTTCAGAATAAAATCAAGGGAAGAATATAAGGAGGATTGACCCAAGACAGCAAAACACTTTATAAAATAATTTTTCAAGTGCAGTAATAGCATTACATATACTCTCAGTATATACCGAAGTGAAAGGGATTAATTCAGCTTGGGATAAAGGACAGAGCAAAGAAAGCTGCACAGAGGATGTGACAAGAAGTCAAGCTTAAAGTCTTAGCAAGACTTTTGCCAGTGGAGAAATTTCTCTAGCACCTCCCGCTGAACTTCTAAATGAAGAAAGATGCTGGTATTTTCCCTTCTTTCCAAATTCAGTCTTTCCAATGGCTGTTTCCTCCAGCACAGGCAGCAGGAACATGGCCAGAAACTGAGCCATACCTAAAGGGCTCACAATAGCTTTAGAACCCAGATCAAAATGATTTTTTTAAATCAAAAAGGAACATTGAGTGCATAAAGCAACAAGAGATGTGAGCTATCTTCCCAGAACCCAAGAATTCAATGTCTGTGGCCAATATCCATTTGGCCATGGCATCAAGACTAATGCTGGTATCTACTAATAACAAATAGGTATGTGAAGATTATTAACTGTTTCAGGAAATCTTCTGAACCCTCATAGCATGAGAAAATATGCAAATAATGATCCATGTGTCTATTGCATGCCTTACGCAAGTGGATACAAAATGAAAGATCCTTTTAAATCATACGGTTTACTCATAAGGAGGGAAAGAAATGGTATATGGGGTAGGTTTTGAGGAACTCACATGTATCACGTTTTTGTATTTATAGCCTAGCCTCCTACAAACTGCTGGAGAAGAAAATGGCAACCCACTCCAATATTCTTGCCTGGGAAATCCCATGGACAGAGGAGCCTGGTGGGCTACAGTCCATGGGGTTGCAAAAGAGTCGAGCCCAACTTAGTGACCAAACAACAACTCTTACAAATAGTCTACTACTTTTCCAGCCTACAAAGTTAAAATATACATAACAAGGTAATTAAGAAAATGGAGTAACAAAAAGAAATTGTTTTTGAATTAAAAGAAAAAAATAACTGAACCAAAACTAATGGGTAGGTTGCTGCTGCTGCTGCTGCTGCTGCTGCTAAGTCACTTCAGTCATGTCTGACTCTGTGTGACCCCATAGATGGCAGCCCACCAGGCTCTGCCATCCCTGGGATTCTCCTGGCAAGAACACTGGAGTGGGTTGCCATTTCCTTCTCCAATGCATTGAAAGTGAAAAGTGAGAATAAGTCGCTCAGTCATGTCCGACTCTTAGTGAACCCATGGACTGCAGCCCACCAGGCTCCTTTGTCCATGGGATTTTCCAGGCAAGAGTACTGGAGTGGGGTGCCAAATGGGTAGGTTAGTTGCTCTAATTGTTACTCTAGTTGTAAATTAAATTTAGCTGTGAACTTCCTGGTAGCCAAGGACAAATGAGAACTGTCATGGATTATTTACAGATCACTAATGAATGACAACTTATGAGACTGTCTGTAGGAATCTGTCATTTCTGGGCATTAAGTCCTTGGAAAATATCATCATGCAAATCTCTGTATAAGGAATTTTCCATCACACTAAACAAAGTCTTCAACTGCAGTTTTATAGAAAATATAAATTGGCTCTTCCTGTGCTACTTCTTACAGTGACCCCATAAAAAATATAAGGACAAAACATTAAAGTGTTAACTCAGGGAAGGCATTTCTATGAGGATGTAAAGTAAAATATATAGCTCTTTGGTAATATAACATAATTCAAGAATAAAACTTAGAAAAACAAAAGATGTTATTAGATAACATGTCACTGAGATGTTCAGAAATTGTTCAGCTTAACCAATTCAACACTTGAAGCACTAGATCTCTTCACTGTAAAAGAAAGACCTTTAATATAACATATTAATTAAAAGGTAGTGATCATTTAATATTTTAACCTGAAGCCAAGTGTCTTGCTTTGTATTCTCAAGAGAGAAACCTTGCCATTTCTAAGTTAGAGTGATTCACACGTTTTCACCCTAAAGATTTTTGAGGCCACCCAAGTCCTCAACTGCAAAGTGAAAAGCCCAGAAGGGAAATAAAAGGTATTATCAACCAGTCTTCTCTTAGGTGAACCACTGGAGGCATCTAATCTATCAAACTACTTTGGGCTACACTTAGCTATGTTAACATCCAACTTAAATTCATTCCTAACTCTGCCCTTGACATTCACATCCCAGAGACCTTCCACTGACCCATTCTTAACTGATTACTCCCCCTTTCAGTCTTAAACACTTTACTGAAGAAATAAGAATACTCTTCAGACCCACATCTTATAAATTCACATGGTCCAATAACTTTGTTTAAAGCTCACTGGAATTATCCTCAAACTTTCTCTTCTGTCTTGCTACAAGGTTCTCTAAATAGCACCATACACGTTTTAAAGAAGGCAACCAGCACCTGGAAAATTGAATTAGTACATCACTACTTTTAGAATTGCAAAGACTGATGTTTTAAATCTATTAAATCAGAAAATCCACTCTCTACCTCTCTGCCTATTTCCTGTTAGGTTTGAACCTCAACTCTATTTGGATTCCGGCACAATCACTTCTTGTTTTAATGGAGCCAACTGGTTAGTAGTGTTGGTTGTGAGCTATCTGGTCTCCATGTCACTGCGTCAAGCTGTAAGATACAGCACAGTAAGCAATTCCATGGGTGCGCAGTCATGTTTATCACCAACTAAAAGAAGCCATAGGGCAGGTACTCTGTTTATTATAAGACCCATGAAAGTATAAGTGATTTTGTGGCAAAGTCTTTCGCCCAAAGATCCAAAGCGGATCCAAGAATGAGACAAGCACAACTCAAGGTCGCAATGAAGCTCTCCATTCTTTTTCTGGCTGGCCTTGTATTTATAGTATCTTGCTCATCTTACTTTCCTGTAAACCTTCCATGTACCCTAAAACAGCATGCCAGTTTTCTTGGTCTCCTAAATCATCAAAACCCTGCTTCTTAGATTTCAATTCCCTCTGTGATCCAACTTCACTCTACTTCTTTCATTTCATTTTTCACCCTTTCATCTACATTCTCCTTCTTGCCTGCCCTGTCCTCTCCTCCTTCAACACACCATATTTAATACCACTAATGGGACTGCTTGCATGGCAAGAACTGAGAGGGCCCTTTTCTCCATTTACAGTTTCTCACCTGTCCAAGCCCTTGATGAGTATGTTCAAGGGTAGCTTTCCCCCATGAAGCTTACTGATCACCCTCTACTTAACTCAATAACACATGCTTTGTAACTCAGGTTCAACCTTATTTTCTGTGCATTGCTCCTGTCGCTCATACTAGAATGCAAGCTCCACTAGGATTGGTACTAATTTTTATAATTCATCTGTATCCCACATCACAGCCAGAAGTGTGAGCCTCAATAATACGTATGGGCTATTCGGTTAATGAAATATATTTTGGAGTAATACAATGAGATCTTGTTATTCGTATCATTTTGGAAGAGATCCCACTTGGGCTTCTCTGAGTTTTTGGAGAATTTTAAGTACTTCAATATTTAAACATTCTTGGAAAAACTAGTTCACATTTGTCAACATTTTATATTCGGGTGTAATCCTATTTCATAACGAAGCTGAAAATTGCACCTGCCAATAATTAAGACAAATGTACTATCTTATGTAATCTTTTGTTCTTCACTGAAATTAGTAGAAGTATAGGTGGCAACGATACTTTCAAATGTGGGACGAAAGTGAGTGATATATGACTAGAATGTTTTTCAGAAGAGATGAAATCTTTTTAGCTTAATTAATGTAAGTAGGAGTCAGGTAGCAAAAGCCTTTGTATTTCCTATGGAAAATTCCATCCTTTCAACCCTAGTCCTCCTCCTCCCCCAGTGGGCCCTGCCTATACTTGGCTCCTGGTTTTAACATCAAAGGTTACCCTCCACCCTCTCTCACATCGGGAGATGACACACATGGTTAGTTTAGCATCGTACAAGCAGAGGTGACATCACAGCAGTGCAGGTGTCTTCAAATGGAACATCAGACACTCCTGTTCTTAAACACCATTTTGGTAGAGCAACATGTCACTTGGCCCAGACACTCCATTTTGGGGGGACACTTTTCCTTTCAGAAATCCAGCCCAATTCAATAAAAATTGAATCCCTCCTATTTTCTTTTCGAAGCAAACCATCTCTTGGTTGCCCTTCCTTGAATGTTTAGAAGCTCTTGGTAAATTGCAGCATGTCATGAACTTGGGGTCTTACACTCTCTCCTTTCCCTAGCAGGCTCTACAAGGGAAGGGGACAGTGAAAAGGTGTTATTTTGTCTTTGATAAAATGTCTTACTTAGCCCAGGGCAAAAGCATGGAGCCATTTCTAGTGATGTATTACAGGTAATCAACACCTTAAAAAACTTAAAAGCTTAATTTTAAAAGTAGATGGTCTTCTATCTAGCTGCCATATAACACAAGGAGCCCAGCCTGGTGCTCTGTGATGACACAGAGGGGTGGGATGGGAGGGAAAGGGCAGCTCAAGAGGGAGGGGAGATATATATATGTGTATATATTTACAACGGATTCACATTGTTGTACAGCAGAAACCTATACAACATTGTGAAACAATTATTAATCCAATAAAAAATAAATTTTACATAAACTGAATAATAAAATAAAAAGTAGATGACCTTCCTTCTATCCATGGGTGAGGGAGAAACTTGAAACATACTCACAGCATATGGTTTGAAAACAGCATGGGCTTTCAAATCTGATAGCTCTGGTGCCAAATTTGAGTTCCATCAGAATGTTATGTTGAGCCCCTTTTCCCTCTCAGACTCTAAGTCTTGTATTCTAGCACTGGTGTTAGAGAATGATACAAAGAGTAGGATGAAATCTGTAAAGATCTTGGTGCAGCACGTGGACACAGAAAACGTTCACTAATTGGTCACTGAAATGATTATGGTGCTGATGATGCTGATAAGGTCAGAATGAAGTGACTTTGTCCCTGAGAAACAATAAATATACAGGTGGCTGAGGGAGTTTGTTTACTCAACAGTTAAGAACTTGTTCTCCAGCATATAAGTAACTCCTTAGGATGAAAAGGGTAAATGCTCTAGGATCTCATCTTACATAGAGGGTTCTAAGCGTTCCTCTAGATTTAAGCGATGGAGGACCCCTCCTCAGAGAGAAGAGAGAGTGCTGTCCTGTGGTCATGCAAGATGAAGAAGCTTACAGTCAGGATGAAATTAACAGACAATGGCAATTTTAAAAAATTGTTTATTCTTACTACTAGAATTATTGAAATATATATTTTCTTTCTGAAGCAGCAGCCAACAGGGAAGGTGATAGAGGGAGCTATTAACATTTCTAATTGACTTGTAAACACATGAATCAGGATAGTTTAAAAAAGCAACTATATTTCAATTGAAAAAAATTTTAAAGCAACAATCTAGGAGTACCAATTATTCCTTTGCTAGAACTTACCCTTCTCACTTTAAATGGTTCTCATCCTACCTGTATGGAATGATAAAAAGGAATCCCATTCTGCAGTTTCATCTGAGCCCAGGGTAACCATACTAATATTGTCTCTTTGGTGATTTGACAACCATGTGTGACACTCTTTTACAAGGACAAAAAAACATGGCAATCTCAAAGAAGTTTTGATAAGAACCCATTTCACTTCGTGTTGATACTTCAAACCTGTCCAATCTAAGATGAGGATTAGAATGGTCACACAGAAAGGAAGTGGATGTCACTTGATGCCAGGTGGCTTAACAGACAGCATCCACAACAAAATGTTCTTTTTGGAAGATATGGTTTGCCTTATGCTAAATATTACCAAAAAAGGGAAAACTTCTTACTCAAGACTTACATATTTTCCTTGTCCAATACTGCCTACCACTAGAGTGCAAAACTGCAACTAGCAATTTCCTACTCTATCCACAGTTCAAGGC
This sequence comes from Redunca redunca, assembly GCA_006410935.1. NCBI lineage: Eukaryota > Metazoa > Chordata > Mammalia > Artiodactyla > Bovidae > Redunca > Redunca redunca. The sequence goes on from SJYQ01000305.1 coordinate 1,259,812, forward strand.
ACAGTAACCCTACTCGTATTTATCAAAATAAATCAACTAAGCATTAATTTATTTCAGGTCTGTCTTGTCTGCACATTTCCACCTATATCACCTATAAGACTCTCTCTTCCATATCATAATCGAAAAACTTCATAAGTGATACCTATGATTAGCAGCTCAATAACTCTTTGATAAATGCAACCTAAAGTGAGTATTTCATTTATAATTCAAATAAAGTAAAATGTAACATAGCTTGTTGAAGCAGCATAGTCTAGATTAGGATATGCAGTTTTCACTAGGGTATCTGCCAATTACTTGCTTTATTGCTTAACTCCAGTTACCGGCTCTCCATCTTCCTATCTGTAAAACAACATTTTTTAATATTTGAATTCAGAAAGCCACACAGAGCTCAGTGAAAATGAATGAGATGTGTATTTGGTACCATGAAGTCCTTGGAGTTACCAACTGGGACATTCCCCTGTTGCTAGGTAACATCAGAATGGATAACAAATCAGAGCCTGAAACAGCACTAATCTGACTATATTTGTAACACGTTCATAGGATAACTGCACAGACAAAATTTATGAGAAATTGCTTACTAGACGTAATACCTTTGAGATGTAGAAAATTCACGTAGAGTCCAGAATGGCCAGTGCATATATCAAGAAGCAGAAGGAATTCCAGTTGTAAGCCAATCTTTCAAAATGGTTCAGACTCAGTCAACTTCATTGGCTTTGGAATAGGAGGACTAATAAGGGTCTTGAACGAAGAGTACGGCATAGGGTTTTTCAATGGCATGTTTAGGTTAGATGACTATTCTCTCCCAGTGCAGACAAAATTCTTTTTTTACTTAGAAATAGCCAAATTCCAGATCTTCTTCCAAATTTTGTCAACAGTGACCCAAGAGGACCTGTTAGCCTGTTATGAAGGCAGATACTTAAAGGTTAAAGGAAGTGTTTGAGGCATAACAGCTTCAGAAAGGTACTTGGGAAAATCTCTGTATCATTTTTGCCTGCTGCTTCATGAAAAGTGATATAAGTTGGACTATCTACCTAAATAATCATGGTAAATGCGACTGGCACTCAGAAAACAAGCATTCGGAATGTGACACTCCTGTTGAGAATCTCTAGGCTTTTCCCCATACTCACAAGCGTATTACTTAGGTTTCTTTCTGTCATAAGCAAGGTGTCATATAGGCATCTTCAAAAAAGAAAAGAGGACAAGTTGCTCTAAAGATCCTGTGATAGTAAAGATTAAGAGTCTCACTGACACTCAGGATGGATAAATGCACACACCCAGACTTCTTGAGAAGTAGAAATGAAAGAATACAGGATGTAAGACATGCAGTTATACAGGCTAACATCATTCCCTCAGAATCATGAACGTACTGCTTCTCCCTTTGTGACAGGCAGTTTTGCAACGGGCCTCTGGTCTCACCACAGCTGTTTTATCTAAGCCATATGTCTATGTGCTCAGTTGTGTCTGACTTTTTGTGACCACACGGACTGTAGCCCACCAGGATCCTCTGTTTAGGGGATTCCCAGGCAAGAACAGTGGAGTGGGTTGCCATTTCCTACCCCAGAGGATCTTTCTGACCCAAGGATTGAACCCATCTCTTGTGCCTCCTGCATTGTCAGGAAGACTCTTTACCACTGTTACCACCTGGGAAGTCCTGGATCTAACCCACATCACCCCCTTTGAAAGTGAAAGCGTTAGTCACTCAGTCCAGAGCAACTCTTTGCGGCCCCATGGACTACAGCCCACCAGGCTCCTCTTTCCATGGGATTTCCCAGGCAAGAACACTCTGTATAAATTACTTTACTGCCAAATCATTCTGACCTATGTGTGACTACTTATGATTCCTTGCTACCTTGAGGTCTCAGATTTCTTGTTTTCTCTCTGTGTATTTATAACTCCAGCATAAGAGAGAATTTGATTGGCCCAGCTAATTAATTGCTCGTCATTTCAGTTTAGATAGAAGTTTTCATGGTAAGCTACCTTCAGTGTTTTAGTCAATTTACAAGCTGACTGAATGGGTCACTGACCTTGGCTCACTCACTGATAGGGGTGGTCACATGAGCAGAACCTTCCGTGGAAATTGTGAGTCTAGTATTTTTCATTTGAAGAGGGAATGGAGAAGATGGTATTGGGTTTGAACCATCCAAACACATCATCCCTCACAGTGTTCATCTCTCTTATGTCCAGATTTTGAAAAGTAAGAGTGCCAACCGATTTCCAGTGATGAACATTCACCCTGTTGTCTGTGGCTCACCTACCCTGCACAAGGCACTGAACTACGTATGTCAGTTAATACCATTTGCTCTTAGAGATCAAAGTCAATTTTCTTTTTTCCTAATATTTAATAAGAAAAGCTAACACAGAAACATCTGGATAAAAGGATGCAAGTGATTCTAAAATGAAAGTGAAAGATATTATTATAGTTAGTGCCCTAGGGAAGAAGGCAATGGCACCCCACTCCAGTACTCTTGCCTGGAAAATCCCATGGACGGAGGAGCCTGGTAGGCTGCAGTCCATGGGATCTCTAAGAGTCGGACACGACCGAGCGACTTCACTTTCGCTTTTCACTTTCCTACATTGGAGAAGGAAATGGCAACCCACTCCAGTGTTCTTGCCTGGAGAACCCCAGGGACGGGGGAGCCTGGTGCGCTGCCGTCTATGGGGTCGCACAGAGTCGGACACGACTGAAGCGACTTAGCAGCAGCAGCAGTGTCCTAGGAGGCAGTATGGTGTGGAGGAATAAGTACTGAATTTAAAGTTGAGATCTAAACTTTTGTCTCATCTCAGAATATAAGTATTTTTGCCCTAAACTTCAGAGTAACCTTAAAATAAGTTAATTTATCCCATGACATCTAAGTTTCTTTTTCTTAAAATGAGTGTGAAGACCTAAGGGTATAGCTTAACTTTTTGAAGTTTTTTGGTGTTACTATTACTACCTACTGAAACAGGATACAGAAAAAATCCTTTAAAATGCTGATGTTACAGAATAATTTCATACCAGTCTTACAGGCAAATTACATCATATCATAATCTTACAGTAATCCATTTCAATTTCCTGATTTTTTTCACAGTATATTTTGATTCTTATAGTAAAGAGTTAGATTATAGTACTCTACTAGAATTGTCCATTTATGACTCTAGCCTTTTGAACATAAAAGTCAACTAACTTAATGCATGATTCTAATTTAAAGAACACCTCAAATTGAAATGCACACCGTGGTTACCTCAGGTTTAGATTCAAAATAACTCAAGTACTGAAATAATAAGTAAAATAACTCAAATACTCACAAACGAGTATTATGGCTACCTCAGGATTAGACACTCTGGGTTATCTGCAACCCAGAATGAAATGGTCATAAAGTTTGGTCCTCAAATGTGCCTTATTTCTGCCATTCTGCCTGTCTTATGTGTGCAAAATGACACGGACAGCCAGTTTACACTAAAATCACATATTCATTTCTCATGCTGTTTTTTAAACATTAACCAAGAAAACCAAGTCAATAGTCTGATCTGCATAACTAAGAAATATTTCGTGTTCCACTGTTTTCAATCACTTTGCAGAAAAAGCGTGAAGTTTAGGAGCCAGTCAGAATTGTGTCAAATGCCAGTTTCATCATTTGCCAATTGTATAAAGTGTCTTGGGCAAGTTACTTGAAATCTCTGATCTCTGATTATACCCAGATTTCAGAGTCATTTCAAAATGTACAGAAGGCAGCACATGCAAGGACCTGGCAAGATGTAAGCTGACACCCACTGTGTGCAAGTCCTTCTTCCAAATCCTCTCCCATTGGTCTACCCACCTTTTCCATTCCTCACAAGCCAGTGATACCTACTGACCCACACTTTACATAAATCACATCCTATCCCACACTCCCCTCCTGTAATCTGAGAAATCTACTACAAGAAAGCTGCCTCCCAGTTACACGGAATCCACACAAGATGGTTAAACTTCACAGAAACCATTCAACTGAACCACACAGCAGCCCTCAAGAGCCAAGCAAGGACAGTAATTGCGACAAAAAAATTCATAGACATGAAACCAAGACATCAAGTGATTGATTGAGATCACTTAGAGGGTAAGTTATAAATGGATATCTAATAATATAATTTACTAAACAAGTCGGTACGATGGTATTATAGAGCCATTTCCCCAGAAGGTACACTGAAGAGTTCAAATTAGGAAGCAATGTTTTGCCAAGTGCCATACTGCAGAACAAGGGTACATCATCAATAACTACAAAGAAATGCAATATGTCTACAACAGTGGATGATACGAGTTCCGTAATCATTAAAATAAGTTTGGAAATCTAATTTCTGCCTTTTAAAGGCCATCAGGGAATTGGATTTTTTTTTTTTCATGTAGAATAAGTGTACACAGAACCAACCAGAAATCATGAAATATTTGAAACTGTTAAATATGATATTTTTCTTTTCTTTTGAGGTTGGAGGTACTTCCAAATGTCTTTGTAAATTCTGCTCTTAGTATCTAAAGTTATTTTTCTTTAAAGCCATCGAAGACTGAAAGACGATATGGAAAAAGTCATTTCTATTCATCTGTCTCTAGTCCTCTTAAATAATAACAACTGATATTAAATCACACCTTTCTTTTGGTGGCCATGAAATATGCTCCTAGAGTTTTTTCATGAATCGTTAGATGCACCAAGTATATTCAACTGGGAGAACTTTGTGTCTCTTTCTATAAAAGCTTGCTCATTACGGATACAAAAGTTAGGCTAAAATTTTGTAACTTCTTTACTTTAGAGCCAAGTGCAAGATGCATAAAAGAAAACCAAAAATAACATGGAGATTCCTGAGTGCTTGTTGCAGATCAAATTTCCCTACCTATTAACCTCTCCTCTTTCTCCTTTTCTCTTTCTCTTCTTGTAATAATCCCTTCAAGTAAATATCTGCCTTTTTTTCTTGTCTAAATAAAGCTCTTAAATCTCACAATTCTTCTTTACAAACACTATGACACTTAAGTGTTAATAATTATTTAGCATTTCTCTCTACCGTACTCAGTATCATCTCTTAGTTAAAACAAACCAGAAAAAAAGGATTGTTTCATCTCATTTGCAGAGTCTGGGATAGGTAAACCTCCAAGGAATGTGTAGTTTTAGCAAATAAGGTAAAAAACAATTATTCTCTTTTCAAAAATGACCCTCAGTGTCAATGCTTTTTAACAGCTAATTTCACTGCTGAATAATCAATATGAGGCAGAATAATCCAAAATTCTTTTTAAAAAAAGTATTATGTGCTGACAATATAAGACGTCAAATAACCTCCTTCCTGCTTTCTGACCAAGGTGCATGGAGGCAATGAGCCTTAATGCAGAACGTGCAGCACACAGACTTATCACGACGGTTGCCTCCTTTCTCTTGAAATACTTGACAGAAAGAATTGGAGAGACTCAGCTGAGTGGTTTTCAGCAAGCACCGCATCCCAGGGTACAGATTTCACCAAGACCCCAACCAGGGGACCTGACACAAACATGATCTTAGGTCTCCCAACACAGCGACAGTAGAAATGGGACCAGTTCAGCTCTGTGCGTCATTTTCAGAACAAAGTTGTATCTTACCCAACATAACTTTATTATACCTCAGCATTCAGGATGAGTTCCAAATGTCTTAGGGTCACCATCTGTCTAGTTTTAAAGGAGATAACCAGCCTGCCGGTGCAGGAGACACAACAGACACAGGTTCCATCCCCGGGTCAGGAAGATCCCGTGGAGGGGGAACTGGCAACCCACTCCAGCATTTTTGCTTAGAAAATCCCATGGACAGAGACGCCTGGCGGGCTACATTCCATAGGGACACAAAAGAGTCAGACACGACTGAAGTGACGTAGCACTTCTGGCATTTTGGGATTCTAGTAGAGACATATCAAATAGGCCTTGATAAAGGCCAACTTGGAGAAGGAAATGGCAGTCCACTCCGGGACTATTGCCTGGAAAATCCCATGGACAGAGGAGCCTGGTAGGCTACAGTCCATGGGGTCGCAAAGAGTCAGACACGACTGAGCGACTTCACTTTCTTTCTTTCTTTCAAAGGCCAACTACAATCCTGAGGATGGAGACCCATGCGTAACTGGGATTCTGTTCTGTGATAGGTAGCTCAAAGAAACACTTCTCAGAGTTTCTGTAGCCTTTTTAAAGTTTATATCATGGCAATTATTTTACAGGGTTTACACTGCTCATAATTCAAGAAGAACCGTACCTTTCAAAATTTCCTATTCTACACTGTATCACACTTATTCTGAGTAAAAATATTTCCCTTCAGGAATAAAAGCTTATTGTTTTGAGACGGAAGGGTATATCACTTATGTCTCTTTGGTCTTTATAAGATTTTAGATATTTTAAGGATTTAAAAGCTATTTATCAAAGACTCCTTAATTTGGAAGATAAAACCCTTGATAATATGGCCTCTGCCCACTTTCACAGTTTTTCACACTACTCAACAATTTTGTCATCAAACTTACAGTTGCTTTGTTTTTCTCTTTTCCTTCTTCAGTTTTCTATAAATACTCAATTTTTCTTTTTTAAACATGGTAATTTCACTTCAATGTCAAAGACTCAACTTGAGATCACTTCTCTTGTATGGCCAGCTCTGACTCTTCCTGCTTAGATTAGGATCTTTCCTGTGTACTCCCTTAGCATCTTGTGTGGGTCCTTAACCGAGCCTGTCTCAGCACCTGCTTTTTTTGACTATTTCCCTCATCAGTTCCATAGTTCTCCTTGAACAATTATGTATTATTTACTCACTTTTATTAGCATAGTCCAGAACTGAGCATATAGAAGTTGTTCCATAAATGTTTACTGTATAAGTTAATCCATGATTCATGATGGAAGAATTTATTCTGATTTTTAATATTTAATTAAATATCAATAGAATGTGGCATAGATGAGGAAATTAAGACTTCTGTGATTTAAATGACTGGTCTATAATACAAATTCTAGAAGTCAACAGATCTGGTCAGAGCAGGAATTTAACTCCATGGATTGTAATTTTACCGTGTTTATTTCTGTTGTTAGTTCCTCAGTCATCTCTGACTCTCTGTGAGCCCATGGACTGTAGGCCGCCAGGCTCCTCCGTCCATGGAATTCCCTAGGCAAGAATACTGGAGTGGGTAGCCATTCCCTGCTCCAGGGGAATCTTCCAGACCCAGGGATCAAACCCAGATCTCCTGTACTGCAGGCAGATTCTTTACTGTCCGAGCCAACAGGGAAGCATGCTACTAGTTAAATACCTTATAGCAGCATTCGGCAGTTAAGCACAAAAATGTTTTCTACAGATGATTAAATAATGAATGTGAGGAGATACGGCTACTGAACTCTAGTGGTGCTTCAGCTATTGACTTAATGTTCTGAAAAGATTCCCGGAATATATGACAATGTCACTAAAATATACATATTCTACAGATTTTGTCTGTGGACTAGGTGACTTCTAATGTCCATTTTAAACTTAAAATTTCATGGCATTATTTATATAAATTAACAATACTGTGTGCCAACCTTGAGTGAATCACTCTAGAAAGAAAATAATGGCCCAGCCCTCTCCTAACAGAGGCAAAAGTTCTCCTTCTTCAGTCTTTAATAACTCTTGCCAGGTTGAAACTGGCACTGATTATTTGGCAGGAGTAAATTTCCATCTTGCCTTGCCCAAAATAATCATGTTGGTTATTCACAATTACTTACTAGGCATCTCTGCCCAATCGCCTCTGGGAGCTAAATGAAAGATAATTAAAAGTCTTAGATGAAAAATGGCTGTTTCTCAATTAATTTCATATGAGGCATGGAGCAACAATTGACCGGCTACTCTTGTTCATAACCAAACCAACTAGACAATTAAAGAAAACAACAGACCATGAATTTCAGGTGGAGAAAGAGAGAAAAGAATAAGCTTTTGAAGTCTGATCATGTCATTAACTTACCTGAGACTCTTCAACAAGTTTGCATACTCTATCTTCAGAGCTATGGAAATTGATAACTAGATACTTGATAGAATTCTAACTGGAGCCTCCAAGGCAGCACATGACCGTACCACTCTTATGTCACCAGCTCACTAAAGTCCCCCCTCCTACCTTCCCTTGGCTGTGACCATAGTTTTCTTTTCTCAAAACCTCCATGTTCCTACCTACCAAGGGACATATTTATAGACACTGTTCCATTTCATGACAAGACCTTTTCTTACCCATCACCCCTACCACTTTGATTAGATAACACCCATCTATTACCTAAATATCAACCCATTCCCAGCACATACATACCTGTTAACTGGTTAATAGCTCTTAGTCTAGGTTCTAACCACCATGTTCCTTTATTGTAAGCTCTTATTTAAAACTACCTTTAATGATGAGATTAATTGATCATTATCTGTATCCCTCACAGGGCTATAAGCTGCAGTAGAGCAATGATGATGTTTTTACTCAAAATTTCAATAGGCCAGGACAGAATACTGGTGGAGGAGACAAAAGATAGATTGAGGTGAGAAACATACAAGTCAGGAAGACTAAACTGGAGGCTGCCATAATATTTAAAGGAAGAAGGAAAGAGTAGTGAACAGGTGTTGGTAACAATGGAGGACAATGGAGAAAAGGAAGTTTCAGTAAGATGATGATTGACAGAGGACAGAAGAAGAGAGGGTTCAGAGGTGACTCAGACTCTAAGCTCACACCACCCTCACGGCAGAAAGGGAAGAGGAACTCATGAGCTTCTTAATGAAAGTGAAAGAGGAGAGTGAAAAAGTTGGCTTAAAATTCAACATTCAGAAAACGAAGACCATGGTATCTGGATGGGGAAACAATGAAAACAGTGACAGACTTTATTTTCTTGGGCTCCAAGATCACTGCAGATGGTGACTGCAGCCACGAAATTAAAGGATGCCTGTTCCTTAGAAGAAAAGCTATGACAAACTTAAACAGTGTATTAAAAAGCAGAGACATTACTTTGCCAGCAAAGATCCATGGTTTTTCCAGTACTCATGTATAAAAGTGAGGAGTGGACCATAACGAAAGCTGAACACTGAAGAATTGATGCTTTTGAACAGTGGTGTTGGAGAAGGCTCTTGAGAGTCCCTTGGACAGCAAGGAGATCAAACCAGTCAATCCTAAAGGAAATCAATCCTGAATATTCATTGAAAGACTGATGCTAAAGCTGAAGCTCCAATACTTTGGCCACCTGATGCAAAGAGCCAACTAATTAGAAAAGACCCTGATGCTGGGAAAGATTGAAAGCAGGAGAACGGGAAGACAGAGGATGAGATGGTTGGATGGCATCACCGACTCGATGGACATGAGTTTGAGCAAACTCCGGGAGATGATGAAACACAAGGAAACTGGCGTGCTGCAGTCCATGGGGTCGAAAAGGGTCAGACACNTGGTGTTGGAGAAGGCTCTTGAGAGTCCCTTGGACAGCAAGGAGATCAAACCAGTCAATCCTAAAGGAAATCAATCCTGAATATTCATTGAAAGACTGATGCTAAAGCTGAAGCTCCAATACTTTGGCCACCTGATGCAAAGAGCCGACTAATTAGAAAAGACCCTGATGCTGGGAAAGATTGAAAGCAGAACGGGAAGACAGAGGATGAGACGGTTGGATGGCATCACGGACTCGATGGACATGAGTTTGAGCAAACTCCGGGAGATGATGAAACACAAGGAAACTGGCGTGCTGCAGTCCATGGGGTCGCAAAGGGTCAGACACGACTGAGCAACTGAATGAGAAAGCTCACAAGGTCAGGAGAATGATGTTAAGTCTGATTAACAAATAGAGAAAAACAGAATAAGGAAGTAGTTTTATGAGAGAAGTGAAATAACCACATGTAAGTTTCTAGCACACAGTTGGAAATCTTGATACAGAGAGTTCATTTTACTGGAACAAATGCTCAAGACTTGGAAATGAATAAAATCACTATGAAGAATTTACCACAGTGTACCTCAAGATGGTAGTCATATTGTTGAGGGACTCTGAAAATCTATCAGTCCTTCCCTGTGTCCATTAATCTTTTACTGTGGGAGAGGAGTGTTTGGACATGCATGATGGTCTAAAAAAAAGTTTCACCTCTCCATCTAATCCAACGCCCAGACTGAAAACTGTGATATTAAGGAAAGACAGCAAGAGGCTAAGGGCCAACATCCATATTTAGATCAGAAGACACACAACCAGTGAAAAACTCAAGAAAGAAAGATCAGGGAAATAGGAAAGGAGTAAGATAACACAGTATACTCAAAATCAAGGATTTTAAGACAAAGAGTTCTGAAAGGAATATTATATTCACACATACATGTGGGATCTTGAAAAATGGCACAGATTAACCTATTTGCAAAGCAGAAACAGACACACAGAGGTAGAGAATAAATGTAAGGACATCAAGGAGGGAGGAGGGAGGCGTGGGATGAATTGGGAGATTGGAATTGACATATATACACTACTGGTGCTGTGTATAAAATAGATGATGAATGAGAACCTACTCTACAGCACAGAGAACTGTACTCAAAACTCTGTGGTGATCTGAATGGGAAGGAAATTTAAAAAAGAGGATACAGTAAAAACTAACACAGCATTGTAAAGCAACTATCCTCCGATAAATTTTTTTGTTTAATCAGGGAAAGATTGCGTCTACTTATCAACTATTACAGGAAACTTTGAAAGTGAAAATTTGAGCCACTGAATTCAGCTACTGGGAACATCTTACAGTCAACAGAAAGGTATAATGGAACTTGCCCATGGTGGGGAGGTGAGAAGAATTCAATGACAGATTTCATATGAAGTCCTTATTTTGGATTAATCACTCAACAAAGAAAACAGTCCTGGTATAACCTTCCATCTCTAACAAAACTGCTGCTTAGAAAGACATACAATTTGCAACAATAGATTTAGGTATCCTGAATAGACGATTTCACTCTTAGCGCAGGCATTAAATCACAAATAAAAATTTGGAATATCCATGATGCTATGTCATTGAATAGGTATTTTGTTGTTGTAGTTGTTCAGTAGCTTAGTCATGTCTAAATATTTGCCACGCCACAGACTTCAGCACAGCAGGCTTCCCTGTCCTTCACTATCTCCCAGAGTCTGCTCAAATTCATGTCCATTGAGTCAGTGATGCTATCCAACCATCTCATCCTTTGTCGCCCCCTTCTCCTCCTGCCCTCAATCTTTCCTAGCATCAGGGTCATATTTTAGGTTTTCTTTCCCTCTCCATGTAAAATGCAAAAATATCCACTCCACAGTACACCCCACAGATCTCAAAACAAAGATGCAAATGTCTTCTGGGTTAGCACCTCAGCTCTAGTACGTAGGAACCATTAGTTGAATGCAGTTGATCCAATTCTCCACCTACTACTCTTTGGGGCAGTTAGTGGAGAAAAGAAATGTTTTCTCATATACATAATTAATAATGCCTTCTCAGTCATTTTTACATTGCTACTTATATCGAACACTCTCTGTTACATTGCATCATAAGGAAATTTCAACATGTTAACTCTTTGTAGGTGACTACCCACCAGTTCTTTATATACTTCCATCTAGAATGAAGTAAACCATCATGAAATATATATATATATTTAAATTTTTTGGCTGCACCACGTGGCACGTGGGATCTTAGTTCCCCGACCAAGGATCAAACTAACACCTCTTGCGCTGGAAGCACAGAGTGTTAACCACTGGACTTCCAGGGAAGTCCTGTGAAATATATTTTTAAGAAACAGGAATGCAAGAGTAATACATTACTCTTAATAATGATTATGCCAAAATCTATGAAATATCATAAAGAAAACATGGAAACTCCAAGATTTCTAACTTCCAAAGAATAGTGACTGGAAGTAATTATCTAATCTAGATATAAACCCTCATGATGATTTTAGAGAAAACTAGGAACATTACTGATAATAGAATTAACTACATTTGATGTTTACACAATTTTAATACTAGAACTAATACTCAGTTCCACACTTTGGTTGCAAAAACATAGCCAGTATACACACCTGAATGAAAGTATTTTTAAAACTAAATTGCAAGTTTCCTTTAGGTATTAGGACATGTTAGCAATTAAGAACCATAATCTTGTGCTTAAAGGGAGGGAATTTTTTATAAAGGAGAGGAGGCTAAGTTAAAAAATTCAAGGAAAACTACATTTCAAAAAAGGGAAAGCAGGAAAACAGATTCTGAGAAAATGGGAATAGAGCCTGAACCCCAAAAGTGAATCTAAGAGTGATAAACTACCTCCCACCATTGGCAAAAAGGGAGTCCCAGGAAGAGTCATAAGTAAGGGGTGAGTGGTGATTGAGCCAACGGAATTTGGCGATAATTTTCAGTGCTGATTAGTAAAAGAGGCAGAACTGCTTCATTCATTATTTAGGGAAATTCTGTCCAATTTATACACAGATGGAAAGATAATATGTGCTCCACAAGAAGAGTGGTTTTGAAGAAGAGGGCTGGGCACAAATGGCTCCTGTGGAAAACTGGGAGTCACTGAAGAGCCTATAATGGTTGCTTGCTTTTAGGCTGAACCCCTTCTATGTTGATTGCTTCAAAAGACGCTACACTTTTATACAGGACATTGGGCATGATAGCGTATCATGAGAATGATGACCCGTGGCAAAATGATCATCAGAAAGGAAAGTCTCATAGAAGGTGGATTAGACCATCCCTTAGGCTTTGAATTCCTGTCTCTTCTGTGTACACCAATGAAGCTTTGCTGCAGTATCTAAAATGTGTATTAATTTCTTTTTACTAAAAAGTAAATGACTAGTTTTCTTTATGTGATTTAATATTCAACCTATAGGGATATCATAAACAGAGAAAGAAGCCTAGTTCTTAGAGAAAGCTACTGTCTAAATCCCAAAAGCACAGCTGTTAAAAATGGAGGTTCAAATCCTGACACTGACTAGCTCTGTGATCCAGGCCAGGTTCCTTCTCAGTAAATCAGTTGTCTCCCATATAAAATAGGGATGGTATTAATAACTGCACACACTACAGAGGGTTGACCTCAAGATTAATTAAGATGACATTTGTAAAATGCACAGAAGAGTATCTAGCACATACTGTACACTATCGAAAAGGCATGTTATACGTAAATTCTTGTATCTGTTTTAAATGAGTGTAGGGGAAATCCTGGGCCCCACATTTACGGAAATACAACATTTATTAATCACAGTGTGCCAACCTGGATCAGACGCAGAGGTAAGCTTGCGTAAACAAAGCCTGTCATAGTCATCAGCAATTACAGCTACCAGCCAACAGTGAGCCCTGAGGGGACTCAGGAAGGAAATAATACAAGCCATCTAGCAGCCATCAGACTGGAGCCACTCTCTAGGGTGGTGAACCCCGAGGATGTGAAAACACAGGATACTGGCCCCTGATCGCTGAGGTGCATATCAAAGGAACGATTTCAGTGGGCCCAGTCATTTGCATTTTCCCACTCAAAGAAAACTTGAGATTTCCAGTTTTATTTAATTAACAGTTATCCTTTGTTCCTACTATCTGTCCTTTGTTTCAAAACTCCTATATACCCTAGCAACCCCTTCACCTTTTCCAAGTAGTTCTCTTAGGGTTACTTGAGATGCTGCCCCTTGGGCTGGGCTTGAAGTTCTAAAAATTCCAGCCAAATAAAACCTAACTCATACCGTTTAGGTTGTGAATATATATTTCTTAGTCTGGGCAAGTAAGATGGAGCCTCTTTGGGGGAAGACCTTGAATGTCAGGCTAAGGAGTTCTGACTTTATCACACAGGCTATCAGAGCCACTGAATGGGGGGTGTGTGTGTGAGTGCGTGGGTGTGTTAAACGAAAGTAACCAGAAAAAAATAAAGTAAGGGCCAGACCACTCTTTTTCAACGGGAGACCTGGGAAACAGTAGTAGTTGCCAACAACCTAGCACTTAGGAGATTTAAACTGTAAGCTTAATTACGATTCTCATAAAAATTTTATCATGTTCTTAATAGTTCTCACATTTTTAAACACCTTACACACACAGAATATGTAGACTGGATAGGGTGCTATTCAGTTCAGTTGATTAATTCACACATAATTTGCTTATTAGTGCCTTATATTTGATGACTTTATAGTTCTTCTTATCGCTGCTTTATTGTGTCTAATAATATCAGTTCACACCAAATAAACTAATGACTCAAAATTAATCCATTGGGCATATAAAGTACTAAAATATGAAAAGACTATTATAAATTATGTACTATAATATGGCATAAAGTTGTCAAAGTAAATAGCAGAGAAGTTTTCAGAAGGAAGAGAGTGAATCTGTGCACAAAACAAAGTTTCTGACCAATGCATGATGTTCCTGAGTAGCAAAGGAGTCTTTGGGCCTAGAAAAGAAAATCACGGTCTCAAAGGCCCTTGCTGAATCATCTAACTTCGGAGAAAACAAAACCGAACTTTAGGTTCTGCCCTGATGCTCCAGGCCAGTTGCATCTACCTGGGACTTATCACCCTCTGTCCAGAGGACTTATCACCCCCTGCCCAACTACAAATGCCATCTCGACTAAAGAATACCCAAAACATCCCACCTGACTAACGTTTCCCTTATCGCTTCCACAAACCTCCCTTTAAATATAAAGCTTCCCTGATCCCTCGGATACTCAGCCTGGTCATTAGGCTGACTGTTGCCCCCTCCTTGCCTGAATAAAGGTAACCTATCTCTGTTGAGGCCGTCTCTCCTTTTCTGCCTCGGCCAGAGGCAAGTAGGGTGAAAAGAAAATTACAGTCAGGAAATAAAGCAATGAAAATCTCAAGACTAGATCTTTTGGACCAGCTATTTTTCATTGCTGGTCCTCAGTGTGCTGCTTGTTATAAAGAGTTGTCTGATAGTGGCATGAAGACGTTAAAGCTTTCTGGTAATTTTCAAGGTGAGGTTCAGGTAAATCTATGGAGTTTTTCCAAAACAAGCGAAAAGTAAAAGCTTTTAAGTAAGATATTGATGAGTTGTCCCACTAAAGGCAGAGAAGAGACCATAACTAAAGAGGCATCATTGAAACTTGCAAAGAAGTTCAATAGCAATTAGTAACACCCAAGAAAAGCAAAGCTAATTTCAAAACCCTCTATGAACTGACACTGTTAGAAGATGAATATCATCAGTGGAATGCAATGTGAAAGAACATTTACTATTTATCATTATGTTTTCACTAGCAGATATTTTTCTTCTGAGCTGTACAAAATCATATGTTCACAGCATAAAGCAGACCGTGTGTGTAGAAGGGAAAAATGATAAACGATCATTTGTTTTCTTTCGTCATTGAGACTAATGCCAGAGTGTAAGAGATTTCTTGTTTGTTAATAGTTTTGTCAGCCCTGATGTAATACAAAGTGCACTGGGGTCGATATTAACTAAGTACCATCTCTATGTACAGCAAAGTAAAATGTCACCACATGAATGACAGAAATTGGACCTCAGGGCAATCCAATTCTCCTTTATTTACAGTTGGCAATGTTTGCCTCCTGAACTTGACTGAAGTTTCAAGGAAACAAAGAAAGCTGTGATTTGATCAGATCATTGCCAAGAATTTTCAGCATGCTGTGCAGAAAAAAGTGAGTAAAGAACAGAAGAGTCTATTTCTTCACACTCAAGAACTCTGGCTGTCAAGAGTTAGGCTCCTCAAATAAGTTTTTACAAGAATAAGTGAAAAAAGTCCAGTAAAACTAGTTCTTTAATTTACAAAGGCTTGTCTCAGTGGTATATTCAATATATGGAGGAGCCTGAATCTATTACTTCATAGACAAAGTACCAAAAAATTTAACACTTGTAAAAAGAGAGGGAAAGTTCCCAAGGTTAACTGTTGACATAAATGGATTAGTTAACAAAGATTCTTTCTTACTATTTGGACATATCCAAGCTTACTGCAGAAAGAAATCGGTGCTGTATTAGCCATATTTAATGCATGTGAATGCCAAAACTGAACATCAAAAATAATTCCCACAGACAAAACTAAGAATTCATAAGAAATCCATCTGCCAGTATCTTCCGTGTTGATACATCAATATTCCAGCCACTTTTGAGAAATGCGTTCCCTCAACCTAATTAGCTCCCAGTGGGGCAATGAATGTCTATCAGTGAAATCTCTCTGTAATATCTGATTCCTCGTATAATCCAAGAAACCAGAACTTGCTGACAGACCACCGAATATTTGCTTTGCTTCACAATGACTTGTAATTTAAGTCTTTCTAATTTGGCATAAATAAAAAATAAAGGAAGAAATAGACTCTGTAGAAAGTCTAATCTGTGTTCAAATTCTCTTAAAGGTGGTTATCTGTATTCTGGTGAAAGACTGCAAACGGTCTCCCCCTCATTAATATAACTATTGTCTTTTTCATTAGTATAATTTCTATTATTACCATTTTGTGTATTACTGTTATTTTTTAAAATTATGGCACACATTTAAAAAGTTTTTCTATAATCACCCAGGTATACCCCAGATATCCATTAAGTGATTTTCAGATGTCAAAAGATGGAGTAACTGATGCACCAGAGGGACTGAAGAAAGAAAAATGGTAGGGGGGGAGAGATGAAAATAAGTCCAGTGGGTTAGCAGAGGTCTGAGATGGAGGTGCCGGAAATGAAGCTAAAACTATAGTTGAAAAGTAGAATTTCTGGATGTTGTGACAGAATGGATATGCTTAACATGAGAGGGTTCATAGGAAGACTTTGAGTTTCCAAGGTAAGAGGAACAGTTCTATCCACAATAAAAGGGAGTAGTGAGCAGGTAAGACTCATTTATCCTAGAAACTGAGGATTTCAGGGTAAATATGTTGGGTTTGAAGTTAACATGGTAATGTCCAAGTAAAGGATATTTTTACATATAATTAACATAACCTTTGTTTGTATATAGATGCTTCTAAAATGTTTGAAGATGGTTTTCTGAATGACAGTAAGCAAATTACATTGATCATTTGCCTAACAAACTGGCTTCATAAACAGACAAAGATAAATAACAGCTCATACACCAAATTAGCATGGTTGAAATTTAAACAAATATTGCAAAGGAATCATTATTAGTATTAAATGTTATAGCACCATAATACAAACATTTAGTCTTCATAAAGAATAATATGGCCCCTATTTTGAATAACTCATATATATCTTTACAGTTTTCAAGATTTTATTTGTAGGTTTCCATTGATGCTTTCCAGTATTTTTTTCCTAACGACAGATAAGAAATTCTCCCCAACAGTTGGCAGCAATACAAACACCACTTTACATTCACTGTGAAGTGCCGCCTGTTTCCGTTCACTTGATCATTTGCCTTTCTTAGATAATTAACAACCATCACACACATACAATCATTTCAGATCCTGGCCCACAGACCCCAACAATCCCACAACGTGAAAGGAGCTGAGATGGAGTAAGAATTAGTGAAAAGCGTTAGAGTCATTTCTGACTCTTTGTGAGCCTTGGACTATAGCCCACCAGGCTCCTCTGTCCATGGAATTCTCCAGGCAAGAATACTGGAGTGGGTTGCCATTTCCTTTTCCAGGTGATCTTCCTAACCCAGGGATCAAACCCGGGTCTCCTGCATTGCAGGCAGATTCTTTACTGTCTGAGCCACCAGGGAAACCCTAAAGATTAGCAATAAGAGTAAAGTTTGGGCTTCCCTGGTGGCTCAGGGGTAAAGAATCTGCCAGCAATACAGGAGACACAGGGTTCAATTCCTGGGTCAGGAAGATACCTTGGAGGACGGTAAGGCAACCCATTCCAGTTGCCTGGAGAATCCCTTGGACAGAGGAGCCTGCTGACCTACAGTCCATGGATCACATAGAGTCGGCCACACAAGATGAAAGTTATAAAATGAAAGGTTTCCCTCTGGCTGGATGGGCAATTTCTTCAACACTTCAATATTTCTTTCTAAAGACATCTATTAAAATAAGCTACTTTCATCTCCTGCAACTGAAGTGAAGTGAAAGCCACTCAGTCGTGTCTGACTCTTTGTGACCCCATGGGCTATACAGTCCATGGAATTCTCCAGGCTAGAGTACTGGAGTGGGTAGCATTTCCCTTCTCCAGGGGATCTTCCCAATCCAGGGATCGAACCTAGGTCTCCCACATTGCAGGTGGATTCTTTACCATCTGAGCCACAGGGAAAGTCCTGTAACTGAGTAGGACCTTCTGGGGCCTTCCCAGGACAAGCCTTCCCTCATATCCTCTGCTTTAGCTCCTCTCTGAAGTACCTATTTAATTGATTTGTTGTTCAGTCATCCAGTCATGTCCGACTCCTTGCGATCCCATGGACTGCAGCACACCAGGCCTCCCTGTCCCTCACCATCTCCTGAAGTTTGCCCGAGTTCACGCCCATTGCTTTGGTGAAGCCATCCAGCCATCTCATCTCTAATGCCCTCTTTTCCTGCCCTCAATCATTCCCAGCATCAGGGACTTCTCCAATGAGTTAGCTGTTCACATCAGGTGACCAAAATACTGGAGCTTCAGCCTCACCATCAGTCCTTCCAGTGAGTATTCAGGATTGATTGAATAGATAACAGTATTTAATGCACATTTCCTGAGTTGTTTTACAGATGTGAAAACCCCCCACCAGATGGAAAATGTTAACTACTTCATGACCATGAAGCACACGTTCCCAGGCCTCTTGGAGTTTAAGGACTAATAATGTTTACTCCTGTGACACCACACTGTTCCCTCACTATCAGCCAATCAGAGAATCGTGCACAAGCTGATCATGTATCCTGAGATCCCTCTCCCTCACCTGGCTCTTAAAAATGCTTTGATGAAAAGCTCTGAAGAGCTCAGGGCTTTTTAGGGCATGAGCCACCTGTCTACTTCCACGGCCTTGGAATAATCCTTTCTCTCCTCCAGACTCTGACATTTCTGTCTGGCCTCACTGTGCTGGGCATACGGACTTACGCTAACACTCCTACCAAGACCCACATGCAACATGTCAAGAGAGGATGATGTCATTGAATGTCCAGGGCTTGGGGTCTCTTTGTCACTGGACTCTCCTCTGAGCACATGGTGAATATATGGAATTAGCTTCTCAGGGGATTAAGCTAATATGAAATTGCTCAGAAACCTCAAAGATGAAAGGAGACCCAGGCTGAAATACGGGTAGGGAGTGAAGGCGTGAGGTACTATTCAGGCATGAAGTGTGTCATGGTAACATTAAACAAGCAGTTGATTTCACCACCAAGGAGCCCAAACCGGAAGTCCTATCTTTTACCCTATAGTGGTCATTAGCCAGAGAGTGGCAGACATCCAGATTTATTCCACAGCCAATATGGTAACCTTCAAAATGAGTTCTCTATTAGAACACATGAGAAATTACATGAAACTCTATATACAATGTCTCATCTAAAAACGATCTAATTCTGGCTCTATCACAGAGTCTATCACAGAGCCGGGTAGCTCTCAAGGGTCACTTTGTCTTTCTGAGGTTGTTCCCTCATCTTGAATAAATACAGGCATGGTAACACAAATCACCCACGAATCTATTGCTAAGGAAACTTTAAGGAATACACATATTAAATATAAGAGCTAAACAGAACTGTTAAGTTTAGCTGTGAATAACAATACTTTGATTTATACCATATGGTCTCCTGAGAGACTCTCACCTGGAAGTATCAATTTACTGCACTTTCTCTGTAGACTCCAGCTATATGTAGAAATAGTTAACTAAAGAGATATAGAGAATTCCTTGCTCACTGAAGGCTGGGTTATCTGACTACCCAGAGAAACAAGTATTGGATCAGCCATAATTACCCTAGAGAAATTTTTTGGCAGGACTGGAAATTGTAGTTTTTTTTTTTTTGTAAACTGTCACATTCTCTGAAAAGTCAGTCTGCTCTCCCTTTCCATGCTTCTTTGCAGTACTTGTGCAGAGATGACATTCAAAAGAAAATTCCAGCTCCAAGAGACCACTCATATCAAGTAGGACATCCTCTAAACATTTAAAATTCAGCTTTTAGAAAATAAGATCCTCCTTTAAAGATTTTTTTTAATGTGGACCATTTTTCAAGCCTTTATTGAATGTATTATAATATTGCTTCTGTTTTTTATGTTTTGGCTTTTTTTTTTTTTTGGCTGCCAGGCATGTGAGATCTTAGTTTCCCAATCAGGGATTGAACACACACTCCCTTGCATTGGAAGCAGGAGTCTTAACCACTGGACCACCAGGGAAATGCCAAGGCTCTCCTTTAAAACTGACCCATGGGAACATGATTCCAGTCCCACCTGCAGCCCCCATGTCCTAATTCTCCTCTGCCCCAGCTGGTGGTGGGGGGGCGTGTGCAGTGCAATCCATCTCAACCCCAGCTTTGGAGACTTGGGCATCTGGACCTCCTCCCTGCCTCGTGCAGTTCTGTGACATGATGTAAACCACCTCACCTCCCTGGGCCTCCTTTTTGAAGTGAACATACAGTAACAGAGGACTGGCAAGGTGACTGGATTAGAAAATGTCTGTGAAGTGGCCAGTAGACAATCTGACACCTAGTAGGTATGCACTGAATCCTAGCTATGACCATAATTTACACAGAACTGC
>SJYQ01000305.1:1280411-1300505 GCA_006410935.1 Redunca redunca
GGGGGGGGGGGGGGAGCTGTCTTGAAGGGTCTGTATTATACATATTCTGGTGAAATTATACCTTCAAGGACTCTCTTCAGAGTTTTTGGAATGCACGCAAAAGATCCAATCAGCTTCTTAATAACCAAAGAATTAGCTAGCTTGTTCATTCCCCTCTGTTTTCAGTGAAGGTCATGGAGTCCACACTGAATTATCTAGAGGGATGAATACACGGGAGATTCGGTGGTTTCCTGCTTGGACGTGGAAGGCCCACACCATCAGATTCTCCCTTTATTCAGCCCCTGGCATCGTGCTGGCATAGAACAGATGCCTGACAATTATCTGATGACTGAATGAACAGAGTGGGATTCAGGTCAGTTTGGAGACAATGGAAGAAACCAAATGCACAAAAATCTGGCAGAGGATAACACTTGACAATTAGACCCACAGAAGCCCCATTAAGAATTGTAAATGGGGTGGGATGGGCAGGCGGGAGGGAAGGCCACGAGGGAGGGGATATATGTATACACATGGCTGATTCGCTTGCACGGTACAGCAGAAACTAACAACATTGCAAGGCAACTACACCCAATTAAAAAAAAGATGTGGGGGCTTTCCTGGTGGTCTATTGGTTGAGAATCTGCCTGCCAATGCAGGGGTCACGGATTGGACCCCTGGCATGGGAGGTTCCCACATGCTGCAGAGGAACGAGGTCCTGTGTGCTACAGCTACTGACCCAATGCTCCAGACCCCATGAGTCACAGTCACTGTGCCCCCAAGATGCAACTACTGAAGCCCCCACGCCTTCAGCCTGTGCTCAGCAATAAGAAAGTGACTGCAATGTGAAGCCCATGCACCCCAAGGAAGAGTGGTCCCCCACTAGCCACAGCTAGAGAAACTCTGTGTGCAGCAATGAAGACCCAGCAGAACAAAAAAAATAAATAAATGCTAAACAAAAAAATGTGATGTGTTTCTTTTTCCCCATGAACACAACGTTTCTCATATTTTGCCATAAGTTTTAGCATCTTGGGCAACAGCTTCCTTTCCCTCAGCATGGGAAAGGGGCTCCAGTTGAAAGCTCAGCCTTTCCAGATGTGTCTGAGCAGCCAGAATGGATCTTCAGTCACCTTCTACCATGATTTTCTCTGAAAGAGCTCTCTTAAGATGGGGAGGGAATTTCTTTCATAAGATCTCTTATGTAGCTCTTCAATTCAAATTTCTCTTTTCTATTGATGTCCCTTCAAATGCTGGGAGATCCTAATGAGTCTCCACTGGTTGATAAATTTGGTTCAATAAAAGCAGTTTGCTCTGTCTACAAGGCCAATGAACCATTATGAGGAACTAAATTGCTCATCACTATCCTTCCCTACCTCAGGCCAGAATATTTATCTCATTTTGCAGCATATTCTCAACTTCAGGTGTCAGTAACTGTCAGACAAGACTCCCACATTAATTTATGGGATTTAGTATTGGTTGGCCAAAGAGTTCGCTCGGGTTTCCCCATAACATGTTATGGGAAAACCTAAACAAATCTTTTGACCAAACCAATATATAGTACAACTGAAAGAGTACTGGACTTGGAGACCATAGGAACTAGGTTCTGATCTGAGACATGACACCAGTTGGCTGCATGACCATGAATAACTCATGGATACTTATCAGGCCTTCGTTTTCTCATCCATTCTATGGGAGGGCTGGATTATGAATCTCTTTATTCCCTCTTCAATTCTGAAATGTGCATAAATCTCAAATTAGAATGCCCATTGTAGATGCTCAATAAATGTTTATTTGAAATAACAGCTTTAATAATTCTGAGTAAAAATGATTTGGAGTGATTTCTGCCACTTAATGACAAATGCAAGAAACAGACAACGCATATTTTAAAATCTCATCTTTTATAACAATGACCAAAAAGCCTATACAGCCACAGCATGCATATATGTACGTACATATATATGCACATATATGGATGTTTACATGAGTGTGTAGCTCAGCTGATAAAGAATTCACCTGCAATACAGCGGATTAGGAGACCCCAGTCTGATTCCTGGGTTGGGAAGATCCACTGGATAAGGGATAGGTTACCCATTCCAGTATTCCTGGGCTTCCCTAGTGGCTCAGCTTGGAGAAAAACATAGTATCTTTATATCTTTATGAGCTTGGAGAAAAACATTTATTCTAGGTTATTTAGTTTGGGGGGTTATTATATGTTCGTGGAGAGCTGATATTGACATAGAAAAAAGAGGAAAAAGTGGAAATAAAACCAAAATTGGGAAAAACAATCCAAAATTCTGCTCATCACTCCCCACCAACCATATTTTCCCATTTCTATAAAATTATCTACTGTGTATGTGCACACACAGAGAGAACATTTTAAAAGCACTTAATTTATCGCCCTCTCTCAATTAAGAGATCCCATCCGTTTCAAGGCAGTATTTCTGATTCTGAGGCAGACGAGTGAGCTCTGTGAGCAGCATGGACTTTGAGGACCTGCCAATCGNAGAACATTTTAAAAGCACTTAATTTATCGCCCTCTCTCAATTAAGAGATCCCATCCGTTTCAAGGCAGTATTTCTGATTCTGAGGCAGACGAGTGAGCTCTGTGAGCAGCATGGACTTTGAGGACCTGCCAATCGCACCAGGATGGCAAGTAAGATGAATACTGGCAATATGAATGACTCATTCCTTCACTGTCTTTCATTTTACCAGCTGTTCTGATGGGTTGTAGGAGTAGTGAACGTCACTAAGAGACCTGATTGCAGAGCTGGGGCAGGCATCGCAAAGAGGATGAGCTGAAAGGTCAAGGGAGCCAAAGAGGTGATGAAAGATAAACTAAAGTGATCAACCATGAGGTCCTGAAAAATGAAGCCTAAAGGGGCTTGAAAACAGGGAGAGATGAAAGAGTTCAAGACTGTAAATATACAAGAGGTCAAAGGGCAGGTAGGATTGAGAGGTTCTTGTTGAAAGAGTATAATAGGTCCAGGCCCAGCTTATGACAAGTCACTGAGGAGGTAGATTCCTGTGGATCTAGGAAGATAAAGGTCTCTAGAAGAGGGACATGGAAGAACCATAAAGCTAGGCTGTTCAATGGGTCATTCCAAACAAATGAAGAATCACACACAAGCACATCAGAGATTCAAGCAAGACAATGAACCTGTTGCCTAATTCACTTATGAATGTTTATTTCAGATATTTCTAGGAACTCAGATGTGAGTCTCAAGAAGGGATACACTGTGTATAGCCCAATGGCAAAATCCTTTCAAGAGGATAATTTTTTCAGATACGGTCATAATATGGCAAATATCTGAAGATGCTGATGGGAAAGAAGAAAGCCTCCAGACTAACCACTCCCCAATCTAACTGCATGTACATGGGTGTGTCTTGGAGGAAGGGCAGTTGGTCTGCAGGGAACCTGTGCCCTTGAAGGAGCTCTAGGTTTCAAAGTCAGGAACAAGGTGTTGAGAAAACAGAAAACTGTGTCAGAAACTCAGGAATAAGAAATCTAGGCTAAGAGCCAGGTCAGTGGTGAAGGATGAGTGCAGGGCAAGCTGACCTAAAGGAGATGAAAGCTGAAGTTTGCTAACCAAAAAGAGCCTAAACTCCGCACACCACCTGGGGCTTTGGGGGCGGTGAGGAATATATATAAGTAATGAACTTAAAGATTCTTCAAACTGTTCAAGTTGGGTTATCTTTTTTTCAGGGGGGTGGGTAATATATGGGGCCTTTGTTGCTGTACCCAGGCTTTTTCTAGTTGCAGTGCAAGAGCTTCTCATTCCAGTGGCTTCTCTTGTTACAGGCCACAGGTTGTAGGGCATGGGGGCTTTAGCAGTTCCTTCACATGGGCTCAGCAGTTTCAATTCATGGGCTCTAGAGCCTGGGCTCAGTAGTTGCTGCTCACAGGCCCAGATGTTCCCTGGCATGTGGGCTCTTCCCAAACCAGGGACGGAACCAGTGACCCCTGCACTGCTAGGTGGATTCTTAACCACTGGACCACCAGGGAAGCCCTCAAGTTGTTTTGCTGCCAAGATTAAGGCTCTAGGAGAGGGTACAGCCTGGAAGAAACCCTAAGGGTTCAGTGGTGCCCATCTTTGCTCCCTGCATTTGGGAAGGATGTTGAACAACATGACTGTCCCCATGATTCACATGGAGTGGCCAGGCAGGACAGCAGAAAAGCAGCTCAAGAGCCCCTCGAAGCAGTGGGGAGGAATAAGCCAGGTAACTGGTCTGATGCAGCGCCAAAGAAAAAGTAACACCGAGGTGGAACTAAGAGTTGAACTAAATACGCTGGGGAAAGTTCAGATGACTTATGTTCATGTCCAATCCTGATGGCTGTTGTAGGGACCTGAGAACTTTCCTTCAGGACCATCACCCTGCCCAGACTTCCTGCCAGAACTCTTCCTCCCACCCGACCCTAACTTTGACATGATCATCAGGTTCGTCGATAGTATTAAAAGGTCGTTGATCCTTTCTTTCTAGCCCAGGGAAGGAGAAGGTAGCCATGTCTGGGGTTTCCTAGGTAGCTCAGTGGTAAAGGATTCACCTGCCAATGCAAGAGACTCAGGAGATGCAGGTTTGACCCCTTGGTCGGGAAGATCCCCTGGAGGAGGAAATGGCAACCCACTCCAGTATTCTTGCCTGGAGAATCCCACGGACGGAGGAACCTGATGGACTACAGTCCACGGGGTCACAGAGTCGGACACAGCAAAGCGTGCATGCATGCAGCCATGTCTGCAAGGTAAGAGGAATTGAGAGGGAGGAAGACATGGAAACCATTTAAGTAACTAGCATTTGGAAACTCCAAATGCTAAGGGCTAAGGGTAGCCCTTCTCCATCATATTCTGAAAATGGCCATTAGCTGTATCTGGATTTACTGAGAAGTGTGTATTTTCAGAACCTCTGTGGAAGATGAATTAATTTCTTCACTAGGAAATAGGTCAGATCATATTTTTTTATAGCCAGGGCAGTAAAATAATGAAAGTTTGAGCGAAATGCTTGACAGCCACTCAAGGTACAGTATTATCAGCCCCAGGATGAAACTGCTATACACTTGACCCTTGAACAACACAGTGGGGTCAAGGAGCAAGTGTAACTTAGGTCAGTGCTGCACACACACGGTTCCTCTGTATCAGAGGTTACACACCTGCAGACTCAACCAGCCAAGGACGATCCTGGAGTTCCACAGTATTTACTCCTGAACGAATCCACGTGAATGTGGACCCACACAGTTCAAACCCCTATTTTTCAAAGTCAATGTGTATCTGCTTTATCTGTCAATTACTTTATTCATGTTTCATTAAGGGAAACAAATCAGTGCATCACAGACGAGTACAGATGGAAGCAGTTCACCTTTCCAGAGCTCAGTTTTACAACAATAAAGTGGGAGTAATGCCAGGAACGTTTCGCCTGACTGATCCTCGCCAGACACCATCACCACTACCCTGCCTCTCACACACTCAAAGTGTGTATATACACACATCCTCTTTTTAAAAAAGCTGGCAGGAAAGAAGACCTTTCCTAATTCTTGAGAGGGAATTTTTTGGTTGCTTTATTGACTTTTTCTGAAATGAGTAACTTAAGAGAGAAAAAAGAAACTAGGATGCCCTCTGTAATAAGGTGGAGCAGAGGATAGAAATGGGCTTCCCTGGTGGCTCAGAGGTTAAAGCGTCTGCCTCCAATGCGGGAGACCCGGGTTCGATCCCTGGGTCGGGAAGAGCCCCTGGAGAAGGAAATGGCAATCCACTCCAGTATTCTTGCCTGGAGAATCCCATGGACGGAGAAGCCTAATAGGTTACAGTCCACGGGGTCCCAAAGAGTCGGACACGACTGAGCGACTTCACCTCAGAGGACAGAAAGAAGCAGAACAGATTCATAGGTATAGGAGGGTGTGCATACGTAGTGGGTAAGTATTCACTGCGTGCTTGCTAAGTCACTTCAGTCATGCCTGACTCTTTGTGACCCCAGGGACTGTAGTCCACCTGGCTCTTCTGTCCGTGGGATTCTCCAGGCAAGAATACTGGAGTGGATTGCCATGCCCTCCTCCAGGGAATCTTTCCAACCCAGGGATCCAACCCATGTCTCTTTGGTCTTCTGCACTGGTAGGCAGGTTCTTACCACCAGTGCCACCTGGGAAGCCCAAGGATTCACTGGGTCTTATAAAATGAGCTTCCATCCTTCTTGCCTAGATCCAACCAAAGCTGAGGAGAGGAAAGGTGGTATTTGGTAAACTGTATACCAGACGGGGCCCTTTTGAGATCATCAGCTTCAAACATTCTAGGATTTGCGAATGTACCATCAGTAAACCTCTCCCTCAAAGCAGCATGGCATAGTTATGAATGCTTCACCACGATCAAAAGCTCCAAGTTCCTCTGAAAAGTGAAACACCATGAATAAAAGGGCTTTTATCGCTTTAGAAAATGACCCCAAGAGAATGCTGGCATTCAATTCTTAGAATTTAGTGTTTCCTGAGGTTTTCCTATAATCTAAGTAAAAACTATTGTAGGTTTGAAAAGAAACTCAATAGTTCTTTCATGTGCTGTAAAAAGTTAATTTACAGAAAAACAAACAGAAAGTTGACAGATGGAAGGAATGCCACATGGGTAACACAGACAACATGGAAAATCCTTTCTGCACAGGAACTAGGAAGGACTGTAACTGACTCTCTGGTGGGGCTGCAGCACTGCGAGGGTTAAGGGGGAGGGAAGGTGCTCAGAGGACATGTGACCCCGCCCCCAACACAGGTGATGGTGAAGATATACAGTTAAGTCCCCTACATACGAACCTTCAAATTGTGAACTTTCAAAGAGGTGAACGTGTGTTCGTAAGTCCGATCACGTAAGTTACTTCACGGGTCTGGGGTACACTGTCACATGTGTGCATCCCCTACAAGTGGCTGTGCTCTCATGAACTTTACATTACTGTATAGAGTACAGTAGTGAAGTATCTATTTCAAGCCCAGGATGTCTGGAGGAAAGCATAAAAGCAGCAGTGATGTAGCTGGCACTACTAAGAAGCGCCAGCTGTTATACTGTACTGCTACGCTTTTCAAGGTACCATGCTGTAAGGTTCAAAATGTTTTCTTGGACTTCCCTAGTGGTACAGTGGATAAGAATCCGCCTGCCAGTGCAAGGAACTGGTCTGGGAAGATCCCACACACCACAGAGCAACTCAGGCTGTGCGCCGCAGCTAGAGACCTGCCCACTTTAGGGCCCACGAGCCACAGCTGCTGAGCCTTCACGCCACAACGACTGAAGCCTGTGCACCTAGAGCCTTGCATTTTCTTTATTTTTACAGTTGTTTCTGTTTTTTTTGTGTGTGTGTGAAACATGATATAAACCTCTTATAGCGCTATATAGCCAATTGTGTTCATTGACTACCTACACTGGACTCTCGGAATGGACTTGTTAGTACCTGGAGGACTTACTGTAGCCACGGAATAGGCCCCGTCGTTGGTAATGCCTTTTGCTGCCTTGGAGAAAAGCCTTTCTTGTTGTGTCAATTACCACATTGTATGCCAGCTGGCTGAACAAAAGGCATTCCTTAAACTAAAACCCAGTTTGCCACCCCAGCACAAATCTTTGGCATATGGATTAGTTCAAGCTGAAAACAATCAAGGATCAAGGCCCCCAAAACTCAGAAATTCTGACCTCCCCCTAACCGCCTAAGAGAAGAGAGCCTGTTCTCAGCATACAGCTATCAGCACCGACATTGGAAAAGAATATGGACCAGGTGTGGTGGGCCCCTAAAGATCAGTGTCCTTTCTGGGTCCCACT
This sequence comes from Redunca redunca, assembly GCA_006410935.1. Taxonomy (NCBI): domain Eukaryota; kingdom Metazoa; phylum Chordata; class Mammalia; order Artiodactyla; family Bovidae; genus Redunca; species Redunca redunca. Next base: position 1,288,160 of record SJYQ01000305.1, read on the forward strand.
GTCTCTGCAGGTCCAGCAAATATTTATTTACCAAACATCAGCTTTTCCAACTCCCTGTGAATTGCCCTCCTCCCCTTTGAAGTCCCAAACCACACCCCCCAACATTTTGTCTTGAGCTGAACATGGTATATAAGGTGAGGGCTTGGGCCTATTTAGTGAGTTCACTCAGTCTCTCTAGGTCTCTCCCATGGATCCATGTTATTCAGCTTTTGTGTGATTTTCTCCCATTGATCGGTTTCATGTCAATTTAATTCACAGACCCAGCAGAGCACCTAGAAGGTAAAGAAAAAGTTCTTCCTTCCCAACAGCCCAACCTGATTCTGCTTTACAGAGAGATAAAAAGGAAATGCTGATTCTTCCTGGATTTACCAAACTCAGGAAGCCACTTCCTCTAGTATAAAACAAAGTGAAAGCGAAAGTCGCTCAATCGTGTCCAACTCTTTGAGACCCTGTGAACTATACAGTCCATGGAATTCTCCAGACCAGAATACTGGAGTGGGGAACCTTTCCCTTCTCCAGGGGATCTTCCCAACCCAGGGACTGAACCCAGGTCTCCTGCACTGCAGGCGGATGTTTTTACCAGCCAGAAGGGAAGCCCAAGTATATAAAGACAGGATCCATTCAATGAGAGCAGGAAGTCAGGCAAACACCCCAGGAGTCGGGACATCATATCTCATGTCCTGTTCTAGACACCATTGAACAAGACAGAGATGCCCTTGTGGAGAGTACATTCTAACACTAATGACGTAATAAAGCCAACGAAAACAAAGTGATCTTTAGTTTATACTGGCTTTTTGGGAATAAGGTGAAGGGTGGCAAATATGAAGCCGATTCATCAGCAAGTAGAAAGCTGATTTATCAATGCCCCCCTTTCCTTCACCCCCGGCAGGTGTTTGGCAGATCAATGATGACATTCTCAGCAGCTGAACCCTCCGCAATATGGTACTCCCGAGAGCCAGTGATAATTCATCAGTGTCAGCCCATGAAAACCCAACCCCGAGTTACCTGACATTTGACATGCATACCTATTTTCATCCATCTTACTTTCCTTATTTTTCTTTTTTTTGTTACTTGTTGAAAAATGTGAAACTCCTTGTTTTAGCTGGGCTGGAGGAAAACAAGGAAAGGGAAGGTTATGGCTCTCTTCTAGCCAGTGTTGGAAAAGGACTCGAAGAATCTGGGGAGTAGATTCAGTCTTGTTTGCAGTACTGGGGACAATCTAACTTGAAAGCTGAGCCTATACTGCAGCTGAGGCAGGCTGTACAAGCATGTTCATTCTCCCTCAACCTTCTCACGCTGATGTTTCCGGGGAGGGTTTGCAGCTTTATTTGAACAACCGTGACCAGTGCCTTAAAAACAACACTCAGGTGCTTTGGACATCATCTTCAATCCAAGAAGTGGTGGACCATTTACTTTGGTAGTGTTTTCTCTTTGGTTCTGATTGGTTCTGGTAGGGGTGGGGGACTGGAGGCCCCACTCACTGGTGGCTTCTTGGCTTGAGTGGAATCTTGTCTCCATGGTACCGCTTCCTTCTTACTGCCACTCTGTCACTCTACACAACATCTGGCTGGTTCCTATGTCTTCCGCATCTTATCTCTAGTTTTTATGGAACTGTGCATGCCTGATCACATGCTAAGACTTTACCAAGTGCCTTGCTTGAATCTCTGGAAACGACTTACCCAGGCCTCTGTCCTTGCTACTTGACTTTGACCCACTGCCTTGCTTTCACTCCTGCCTGTTGGTATTAGAATACCTGATGGCCCAGACTGCTCCCAACTCCACTGGCTGAGGCTCCCCAGACCTTGGTAGGCCTCAGTATCCAAGGCCTAGCACTAATGTATTGGGTTGGCCCAAAAGTTCCTTTAGATTTTCCCATAACATCTTACAGAAAAACCCTGAGAGAACTTTTTGGCCAGCCTAATATTTAGTTGTTTCCTCCTCCTTTGAGTTACTTTCAATGCTTCCAAGAAAAGAAGGGAGGGAGGGGAGGAGGAATAAGGGGAGGAAGTAGAAGGGGAAAGGGAGGAAGGAGAAACAGTTTCATGCAACTGAGGTCCTACAACCGTATGTCAACTACTCAGATCATGTGTATTTCCTTAAGCTTTGAACTGTTTCAGCATTTCTTTGTGTAAAGTGCTGAGCGTCTTCTCCAGCCTGATTCGCCAACATACCCCTGAGACTCCTCTCTATCAGATAGCGCATAATCAGTGAATACAAGTTAATTTTAATATTATCCAAAACAAAACATAATTAGCAGGGCAATGTGCTGTGAAAATTATCATAAAAACTGTTCAAAAACCAAGTATAAATACACTGGAATTATCTATGGTTTAGGAGTATTTGTGCCACTGTTCCTCTCCATTAGGGCAGAAATGGAGTTGACTTTAGCTATGATTTCATAGTCTATAAAAACAACCATTGAGAATTGGGAATGGACTGCAGTTGTGTTCAAATATTGCAGGAATCTTCTTCAGCATCAACATTTACTCAACTCCCTCCTACTAATGACAGCCCTGCTATGTGACTTCAGTATAATAGGCACAGGTTACCTTTCCTAGATCCAGAATGTACCAGAGATATCAGTGGGAAAACGCAATTCAGAGTTAGCTTCTAAGATTGAAATGCATTAAGCAACTCCCTTAAGAAGCACTGTGCAGTGAATTGCAGTGAGGAAACTATAATAACGAATAATAGGAGAAATATTTCAAACACCAGGAGGCACAACTTCAAATAATGGGACAAAGCCATAGACCAGCCTACCATGCAGCCTTCAGAAATGGGGAATCTCTTCTTGAATTTGAGCTATTAAATGCCTTCATGTAAGGGCCCTTGAGCTGGAAAGTCCTGTGCAATTATCCTGTAGACAGTTTTAATGACAATGATAAATATGCCTCTAATCTTGATGCCTTTGCTAGATTATGGCCCCAGAATACAAAAGCAGGCCTAGGAAAGACGAGTAGTCCCCTGAATCTTTCTGGTGTTGGTCCCTAAATTCAGGTACGTTACAATGTAGGTAAGTTTCAGAAAGCACAGGCAAAGTTACACAAAGCAAGGAATCTTTCTTTTCTATTATGTTTTTTAAAGATAAAATATGGACATGATTTTTTTAATGTAACAGTTCAAAAAGAGAATAGAGTAGAAAGCACGCCTCTTTCCCACTCTTGAATAGACAGAAAAATACAGACAAAAACATCTTCCTTCGAACAATGTAGAGTCTGATTATTCTTCCAACAAACATTATCTTTTACCAAAAACATTTTCAGAATGATATCTCCTTGACAAGGTGGAACAGTCTCACTGATTTACTCACATACATTTTCTTGAGTGCCTACTCAGTGCTGGGTCTGAAGTTTTTAGACATTTGCATTTTTCTACTAATTCTCCTTTCAGTTATGAGCCCTTTGCCACATAGGATATCCAATCATTCACCATTCTTTAGAACCAGTTCTATCTGTGGCAGGAAAGACAACAAGCTGTGGGTCAAAAACGCAGCTTTAGGGGCTTCCTTGGCGGTTCAGGGGTTAAGAATCAGCCTTCTAATGCAGGGGGTGCAGATCTGATCCCTGGTCAGGGAACTTAGCGGGCTTCCCTGGCGACTCAACTGGTAAAGAATCTACCTTCAGTGTGGGAGACCTGTTTCGATCCCTGGATTGGGAAGATCCCCTGGAGAAGGGAATGGCTACCCACTCCAGTATTCTGGCCTGGAGAATTCCAAGGAATGTAAAGTCCATGGGGTGGCAAAGAGTCAGACATGACCGAGCAACTCACTTTCAGGTAACTATATCCCACATGCCTCAAAGCCAAAATAAATAAAACAAAACAGAAGCAATACTGTAACAAATTCAAGAAAGATTTTAAAAATGGTCCATGTTAAAAAATCTTTAAAACAAAAACTTAGCCCTAGTACTCTACCACTGGGTCCAGTTTGATCCTGCATTTTGGCCCTAATGATGAAGCTTTTTTATCTGGTGCATTTTTTTGGCTGTTCCAGCTTCAGCTCTGCTTTATTCAAATGTATCATAGTCAAAGCTTTCACAATCTGCCCAGCAGAGGATCATGTTAATCACCATGAACCTTGAAGTCAGATGATTTGGGTAGGAATGTTTACTTTCTTACTTAAAGTTTTTCCTTCCTAGAGTCCCACAGAAAAACTTCCATGTGGCTGGTTCCTCCCCTGATAAATGAAAATACTATGAGGACAAACTTCATAGTGTTAAGAGAATAAACAAACCTCTAAAGTTCTCAGCACCATTGTCTATGATTGTGCCTCTAGTCATCAAAGGGACCAACAATACTCTTGAAAATTACTCTACTGAGATTAAAAGACTCAGTTTAGAACAGAACTAGAGTCAATGGAAAAAATCCAGAGTCCTTTCTCTTTATAACAGATGTTGCTGATAATGGTGGTTTGCCTGTATCTCCAAAGATGTCTACTTCATCTCTCATCATCTCTCTGACTGACAGGACACCTTCTTGTGTCTTCAAAGGCATTCACGATGTATATAGAATCCTTTCTGATATCTATTTTCCATTTTCACAGACACTGTGTATCACATTCTAGCATCCTCATTAAAATTTCTTCTCTGCTTTTTGGCTGTGTTTCCAGTGTTTTTCCATGATGAACACCAGTCCAGTGCCCATGTGGGTTAGAAAGACAGACAGCTCCCAGTCTGATGTATCCTGGTTCATGCCAGAAGTCCGGGGTTCCACATGGCACCTAATGCTCACTGGAAAGGTAACAGCCCAGCCAGGCATGGTATGTGTAGATTAGAGAATAAGTTAGTTTGAAAATTCTCAGTTTCCTCCAACACATTTCCTACCCATTATCAGAGGTCAACTTTATCTAGACATCAATCTGAACTCAATTTGCTCAGACAACTCATCTGTCAAATGACACATCTGACCTAGAGATCAGTTAAAGAAAGAATCCGAGTGCCAAGCTCTCTCGGCCAATGACCTCCCCCAGTTTTGGTGGCAGGTTATGGTTTGCAGAAATGCAGACAGCAGACCTCTGATTAAGTACCATAAAAGACAGGAGACCTCTGATTAAGTACCATAAAAGCACAAACTTTCATTTTCTCGAGTTTCATGACTGGAAAATGAAACTACAAAGTGTATGACTGCTTTGTCAAACTGAAAGGAGTCAAGTGTCACACTTTTGAGGATGAAATAATTTCTTTAGCAAAAAGAACAGAGGTAACATACAATTATCATAAATAAAAACTGGCTCATCTTATATGGATTTCGAAAACCACCATATATGTGACTTTCCTGGTGACTCAGATGTAAAGAATCTGCCTGCAATTCAGGAGACCTGGATTTAGTGCTTGGGTCAGGAAGATCCCCTGGAGAAATTAATGGCAACCCACTCCATTATTCTTGCCTGGGAAATCCCATAGACACAAGAACATGATGGGCTACAGTCAATGGGGTTGTGAAGAGTTGGACATGACTTAGCAACTAAACTCAACAAACACATGTGGGACTATTAAGGTACCTTATATACCACAAGTTAATTTAGGTTATGCAATAATTATTGGTTTTATTGGCCCACAATCTGTTAATAATATCTTATTTGTACTTAGAGGTGTAAATTGATTCTATGGAAACCCAGAATTTTAAAAATCAGATATTCAAACTAGTGAAATTTAAAACATAATAATACAAAAGCATAATTTATTCACTTGAAGTTGTAGAGCAAAATAATTTAGCTGATCTATTTTGTTGATTAGAATATGAGGATAATGAAGTCAAGGATTCATTTGTACATTTGCTAACAAACCTACTGACTTATTGATACAGCCTGCAAAGCTTCTAGTTACAGCCTCTGATTTTGTCATCATTGGTCACAAATGGAATTTTCACATCAGTGATAGACAACTACAACCAATATCAGAAAAACACAACACAGAATTTTTTTCTTCATATAGGGAAACAGGGAATGGATTCAGTTGGAGATCTAAAACATCTCTCCAAGCCAACTAATAAGATGCTTGGGAATATTAGAACAAGTAGTCACTTCCCAATCATTTTCTGCATCCTTCACTGTCTACATGATATGTTATACCCATTTATACTCTTGTCTCTTTTCTCCTTTAAATATAAATGAAACTTCCCAAAGAGATATTGATTCCCTCAGAAAAGGTTTTAATACGCTAGGCCTAGTATGTCACCACTTTTTATATAGACACAGCTTCCAAGCTGCAGGGAGAAAATAGATCTAAAAAGATGGCACCTTTCCCAAAGTGCTTGAATGTAAGAGAAATGGCAGCAATGCCAGGCTTATACCCAGCAGGCCTGGGAAGAAACAGGACTTAAATGAATTAGCTATTGATTGCTTGCATATTTTTGAAATTTCCTTTAATCCGAATTGGTTTCCCAGACAAGGGATTAGATTTGGACGATAAATAACACTGAAAATAATTCTTGAAAATACAGAAATTTCAGTTAGAAGGTTGCTTAAAGGTCATTTATTCTAAGCTTCAATTCCCTCCACTTTCCCCTTTCAGTGATTTTTTAAACCATCACTGAGTACCTCTTGATAAAAAAAATAATAATTTATTAATTAGTAAGAATAATTTGCAAGGTTAGAAAGTAAGAGCTCTTCACTAAACCTTGATAATCCCGTAACTATTACCATTGGAAAATTACAAGTCATTTATTTCCTTTCTGACAGCTATCCCTATGGGGTCTGAAAATGAATATGACTTTCCAAACGTCTTAGTAACCAGCTTTGGGACTTTCTTTTAAACACTCCAGAAATATATGCTGAAGTTGAGTGCTTCTGAGCAATGCCTCTATAACGTCCCACTGGAATGAAAGAGGGATGGACAAAGGATATGAAAATAAATTTCAACACGATATAATATTAGTGGAGCTATATATATTTCCTTCATAAGTTTAATTGCAGCACTTTTCAAACTTCATATATTGTTATGTTTGTGCTAGATTGGTTACTGTGCCTCTCAAAAGATTTGGCCATTTGCACAAGTGAAAGTGAAAGAAATCATTCTTTTAATTGTTTTTAAATCTTAGACTCTCAGAGCTCCTAATTTTCCCTTTATGTTTCATTTCCTTTACCATATTCAAATCTCAGTTGGAAGAGCAAGGATATTCCCTGTCTGTCAAGAAAAGCATCCTTCATGTTGCTCTGAGTAAGAGATATTCCCAATGAAGCCAACACACACCGCCTCTCCCTCACTCTGCAGGTCAAGATTGAGGGCAGGAGGAGAAGCAGGTGACAGAGGATGAGATGGCTGGATGGCATCACTGAATCAACAGACATGAGTTTGAGCAAATTCTGGGAGATAGTGAAGGACAGGGAGGCCTGGCGTACCACAGTCCATGGGGTCACAAAGAGTTGGACATGACTTAGCAACTGAACAAAAATCTCATGTACTGCTCCTCGAAGCTTTGAGAGGGAAGTACTATTACAGATGCCATTGAACTGGTAAGAAAAGGGAGGCTCAAAGAGGCCAGTGACTTGCCCAGGGTCACACTGTCAGTAGATGGAGAGCCAAGACTCTAAGCTCATGCTCCTAACCACGGCATTCCCTGAATGCATCGTTGTTTAGATCTCAGTCCAGCTGGACTCTTTTGGGACCCCATGGACTGCAGTATTGGAGTGGGTCTGCATTTGAATATTGGAATACTGGAGTGGGTCTGCATTTGAATATTGGAATACTGGAGTGGAGAATATTGGAGTGGGTCTGCATTTCCCTCTCCAGGGGATCTTCCTGACCCAGGCATTTAACCCATGTCATCTACGTCATAGGCGGATTCTCTCCAGCTAAGCCACCCCATGGCATCCCATGGATATATCCATTTGTATTTCTGATATATTCAGATCAGTTTACATTTATACACTCCATGGGCTGAAAAGATGAGGTCATTACCTTACTGAAGAAGTAATAGAACCCTCTTTCTTTTAGACTACTTGTAGTCTTACTGCGGACAAAAAAACCCGTTGCTTGCCATTTCAGTAAGCAAAGAACCCTGCCTGCCATCAAGCCAACAAACTAGCAGCCACTACAGCACATAATGGTTCTCCCTGAGGGGCTCAGGACAGAGGAAACTAGGACACTGGCCCCAGACAGTTAAGACGCGTATCAGAGGGGGAGTTTCAATGAGCAGACTCTCGCATCTTCCCACACACAGATTGGAACTAAAAGCATTCAATAGATACGTCTGTTCTGGGGTGACGATGCTTGATTACATGTTTTCAACACAAAATTCCTATATATCCTTGCTCCTCCCTTACCTCTTTGGAACAGTCTCTCAGTGCTAAAAGGCTGCCTTCCCAGACTACAGTCCCCAGTAATGCTCCAAACCAAACATAATTCTCAGATTTCAGGCTGCACATTTTCAGCTGACATTACACAAACTGTTTTTGTAAATAAGCAAGATACTACTTTTGTAAAGATTCAAATAAGCATTCACTTTAAATTTTTAAAGGGCAGCACCTTATTCATTTTTTAGTTAAGTAAATGCATTTTTCTTAATAATGTAAAGATGAATATCTTCTTAATAATGTAAAAACAAATGTCTTTAAACTGAGGGTAAAGTTTTAAGAATTAATATGCAAAAAACCCATTTGTTTACATTTTTTTCTAGCATCCAATATGTTCTACTTACAATGATTTGGATTCTCTTTCAATCTTCCAAACCCTTCAGAAAGGAGCAGCAAGAAAACAGTGGATGGATGTGTTATGCTCTATGCATTGATTTATAGTGATTTCCAGAATGAAGCCTGCCTGTCTCACCCAATTTAAATGTACTAAACTTTGCTACTGAGTAAATGATGCTTCTTTTAATTTAAACCCAAACCCACACAAACCTCTTAACACAAACCATCTCAAATCTTGTTTCTTTTAACTATGAAAAAAAACTTTTTCAAGGACTAGAAGTTATCACTAAATTGCACTAAGAGACACCATTACAAATCTACTAACTAGAAATAGCTAAAGCAAGTTGAAGACAAGTAGGAACTGAAGTAAAACAAATTATAAGTGCCTGTGGAGAGAATCACCATTCTCTTATAAAGTTTATTAAATCACACTGTAACAGTGCCTAAGTGTGATTTTAGACATACACCCTTGCCTAGAGGGGCTTCCCTGGTGGCTCACATGGTAAAGAACCCACCTACAATGCAAGAGGCTTGGGTCCGATCCCTGGTTGGGAAGGTCTCCTGGAGAAGGGAATGGCAATACACGCCATTATTCTTGCCTGGAGAATTCCATGATCAGAGGAGCCTGGTGGGCTATAGCTCATGGGGTTGCAAAGTCAGACATGACTGAGCTGGCACACACACATAGTACTCTAAAATTATCACTCCTTTGACAATAAATGAGCAATCAAAAGTAAATTTCTAGAAACCAAAATCACTGAGGAAGGTTCGCAAGAGACACAAGATTTGGAGAAAATAAAGTTAATTATTCTGGGGTCTAACATGACTCAGAAGAGCAGAATAAAATAAGCTCCCAGGTTTGATGATTAAGCTTTATTAGAGGGAAGAACTTTCCATCAACAACTGGCCCAAGGCTGCAGGCAATTCAAGGAAACTGGAAGAAACAGTAACATCCCCGAGTGTCTCCTTCTAAATCCTCTTCTCATTCTTGAGAACTCATTTGTCCCCATGGTGAACTCATCTGTTCCCACAGCTTCAGCAACTGTCAGAGAAGAACCCCAACTTCTTAAAGAATAGCGCAGAATAAACGAATGACAACCCCCATAAGTGTTCAGAGTAGACGGTAAGAGGTAATGGATCAGGGTAGCATAGATTCCTTCTCTATGACATCCTCATCTAACCTGTCATCAGTAATCCTGGCGAATCCACACCTTCCTCATCATTCCGAGTCATGCTGTATTTCAAATCTCCTATGATTTTTCCCTTGAATTAGTTTGCAACACTGCAACTGCAGACTGGTTTCTAAGGCAGATCTGATTATGTCATTCTCCCTTCCCAAAAACCTGTATCATGCATAATCTAAAGTGGTAGCTGCCCAACTGAAATCTCTGCCTTCCTGGATTTTTTCAAAGTGTCACTTGGGGCCAGGAAGCTATTCTCAATATTTCCAAAAAGCTTAAAGATAATCATGAATTTATCTGGATATGGCTTCAGAGATTAACTATGTGTTATGCTTTGTCACTCAGTTGTGCCTGACTCTTTGTGGCCCCAAGGACTGTAGCCTACTAGGTTCCTCTGTCCCTGGGGATTCTCCAGGCAAGAATACTGGAGTGGGTTGCCATGCCCTCCTCCAGGAAATCTTCCCAACCCAGGGACTGAACCTGGGTCTCCCGCATTGCAGGCAGATTCTTTACTGTCTGAGCCACCAGGGAAGCCCGTGAATACTAGAGTGGGTAGCCTATCCCTTTCTCCAGGGGATCTTCCTGAGTCAGGAATCAAACTGGGGTCTCCTGCATTGCAGGCTTCTTTACCAGCTGAGCTACCAGGGAAGCCCTAGATTAACTGTAACTACTGAAATTACTACAACTAAATATGGTACCCAGTGTTTTTAACCCATCAACACAGGGCCAGGGGCTAATCTGAGTTCTCCTGGGATTCTGAACCTCTCCCAGCTCTGCAACACAAGGCTCACTTGACGTTGCTTGGTAACTTTGATTCACAGGCAAGACTAATGGAAGGCTCCTTTAGGGCAATAGCTATCATAATAATTCACTGTTGTGTTTCCAGAGTCTGGCACTGAAATAGAGTAAGTACTTACTAGGTATTTGTTTTAATGACATTTTAGAAATATGACTGACAGCTTTTTTTTTTTGGCGGGAGGTGGGGGGTGTACCACATAGTATGTGGGATGTTAGTTCCCTGACCAGGGATCGAAACTGTGCCCCCTGTACTGGAAGCACTGAGTCTTAATCACTGGACTGCCAGGGAAGTCCCTGACTGATAGCTTTTGATTTCCAACAGATTAACTATATATTATTTAATACAAAATTAAGAGGATAGAGAATGTTAAATTAAATCCAGTCTGTAGGCTGCAGAACTTCTCAAAAAACAGAGTCACGGGAACATAGAAGCAACACGAAGCTCTTAGAAGCGTAAAAAGCAAAGGCACCAGCCAGTTTTATCCTAAGCAACCAATATTCACCAGGCCCTGTCCCAGACAAATTAGATAAATGCCTTCATTTCCTCCTCACAGGAAAGCTGAGAGCTGGTGTTTACATCTAACAGATACAAACAAAATAAGATTCAGAGAGACTGAGTGATTTCCTAAAGTCATGGAACAGCTAAGGTGTAGAAGTGGGGTCTGAACACAGCTGCCAGACAGGAAGTCTTTTGTTCCGCAGCTTATTTTTGTTGCAGGGAACTAAGCATCCACAATAACAAACCCAGAGAACAGTCTGGCTAGTTCTAACTCTGTTTAGTTTCCTAAAGGAATCTTGATAAATGCATCCAGGAGCTATAGAGTGAAAACTTGATGATATCGTGGGTCCACAGGATATGACATGGATTTTTGTATTAATTTCTCCTAACTTCTCTATAGGGCTCTCCTAGAGCATTCACAGACTTCACATATATAACAATTAAGCATATTTTCCCAAAGCTAAGGCTCATGCCGCTCTCCTGCACAGACTTCCACCAAGACACTTGGCTCAAGAGAATGCCTTAAGAAGCTTCCTGCCACACAAGACTATCCATTCAGGGCAGTGGCATAGCATCCTCGCTGCTGCTGCTGCTGCTGCTAAGTCGCTTCAGTCGTGTCCGACTCTGGGCGACCCCATAGACGGCAGCCCACCAGGCTCCCCCGTCCCTGGGATTCTCCAGGCAAGAACATTGGAGTGGGTTGCCATTTCCTTCTCCAATGCATGAAAGTGAAAAGTGAAAGTGAAGTCGCTCAGTTGAATCCCTAAAATCCTATACCTGCTTCTCTCTCCTTTGCCAAGTACACTTCTCTGTAGCTGTAGCCCAACACTGAGTAGATACATTTTAAAATGTAATAGTCAGAGAAAGAAAAATGAATGGGCAGAACTAAGCACTCTTATGCTAAGGCAAGTGCCTCGGCAGGATGTGGGGGTATTATACTTTTTTTTTTTCTTTAAGTTAGAGAAAGTCAGGAAAATAACAAAATATCAACTGAATTGACTGCTTTCATGAACAGCTTTACTCCTATTCTCTCTTACATTCTGTCTAAGTTTAGTCTTTTCAGTTCAGTTCAGTTGCTCAGCCGTGTCCAACTCTTTGCAACCCCATGAATCGCAGCACACCAGGCCTCCCTGTCCATCATCAACTCCCGGAGTTCACTCAGACTCATGTCCATCAAGTCAGTGATGCCATCCAGCCATCTCATCCTCTGTTGTCCCCTTCTCCTCCTGCCCCCAATCCCTC
>SJYQ01000305.1:1300804-1363010 GCA_006410935.1 Redunca redunca
GTGGCTACCAGAAAATTAAATTTAATTTTCTATATTTAAACAAAATACAAAAAATTAGATACATTTTAAAACTGTATAAGTGACATTATTTATAAATTACACATACTGTTGAATTATTCTTCTATTGCTCAGCGGCTACTCTTTCTACTCTTTTTTAAGTTTTTTATTTTGATGTGGACCATTTTAAAAGTCTTTACTGAACTTGTTAAAATATTGCTTCTGCTTTATGTTTTGGTTTTTTGGCCACAAGGCATGTGGGATCTTAGCTGCCCAACCAGGGATTGAACCCACAGCCCTTGCACTGGAAGGTAAAATCTTAACTGCTGGACCGTGAGGGAAATCCCTGTTCCCAATATTCTTGCCTCTAAGATCTAGGACAAGTTGGGTAGAGTGGAGTATGGTGGTAATAAACTAACTAGGGATATAAAAACCACTTTAAGAAAAAAAAGGCAAATTCGGGAAGTGAAGGACCTGTGACACTGTGAACCATATTTGGTTGGCTCTTATCTTTGAGTCATAAGATCTGTGTGTCTTACACTAAAAATTGCCTCTAGATCTCATTTCACCTCCTCTCAGGGACTCCCTTGCAAAACCTGCCAAAAAAAAAAAAAAAAATGGATGTCAATTGGCCAGTGTAAGACTCATAATTTTCTAACTGTGAGTTCCCAACAATTTTTTTTTCTCCCCACAAGAAAACATCTTGGCATTTGACAAATCTGGCAACTCCCAATCTCTTTCAACATCTAAATTTGCCTTAACCTGCAGCCAATATTCCCCTAAACCTAGATTTCTCTTTTTTTTTTTCTCTCCATTTCTCCCTGGTAGAAATAATACGGTTTGGCTGGTTCTCATCAGGGAACTGAACAATCAAAATTCATGCTTATTCTCCATACCTCATTTTAGCCAATAGTTTCCGTCACAGCAGTTAATGAAGAACAAAGTATGCTGGTTTGAATGTCCGTTAATTTTACATCTTTCATCCTCCTAATAACTGAACAGTCATGAGCCAGAAGGCACACAGCGTAGGCAACAGAAAAATAAAGGGAATGGAAGCCATACAGATGTGGGTTCAAATCCCAGCTCTCTCGCTTAAAAGAATCAACATCATTATCACTATGTTACTTTGAAGGGCTGTTGTGAGGATTAAATTAAATAATACACATAGAGCACAGTGCCTCCACAGAAGATTCTCATGGAAAGTCAGCTTCTTCTTCCCTTTCTTCTGTTATTAAGCAATTCAGTTATTAAGTAATCTGGTGTCTCCATAGTCACTTTGCATTGCATTGACAGCGTTGAGTCTCTCTTAAAATGCTGCATTGGGCAAACCACAAGTATGGTCCATTTTATCAGCTCATTCAGTTATTAAGGAATTTGATTTTCATCATTAAGCTTCCCAGGTAGCTTAGTGGTAAAGAATCTGCCAGCTAATATGGGAGATGCAGGAGACCTGGTTCGATCCCTGGTTCAGGAAGATTCCCTGGAGGACGAAACGGCGACCCACTCCAGCCTTCTTGCCTGGAGAATCCCATGGACAGGGGAGCCTGGGGGGCTCCAGTCTATGAGGTTGCAAAGAGTTGGACACAACTGAGTACATATACACACATTTTCAAAATTACAGCAATGATGGGTATGGTAGAGGAGGCAGCTACAGATGTGTCCAGGGTTGAGAATTTAAAGACATTCTTTAAGTAGCTTCCTGCTTCTTGACTAGTTGAGGCTGAGGAAAAAACAGCAACAACGGGAGTGTCATTTACTTCCCAGACTTGCAGGGGCTCCCTGACTTCCTTGTGAGATCGCATTCCCTCCAAAGCTCAGACAGCCTAGATGACTCCATAGGCTGTGCTTCTGCCCCCAGCTCTCACAAGACCTCACTTGCTCACCAATACTTCTTTTTAATCTGCTCAACAAAGCAAACACCAATAAGTTCCCAAGTAGAGCGTGGCTCTGACTTTTCTTTTCCTTTTCTTCTCTCTTAGAAAACAGGACCCTAGCAAGCTTTCTAGACCTGCGTATTCACTCTTCTATTTATGCCAGTTTCTCAAATAAAATACAGAAGGATCTGAATTGCATACCATAAATAACCATACATGTTTCTCTGCACTGTTGCCTGAGAGAAACTCTCTTTCTTTCACTGAGCTTTACCTAGTTTATTTTGCCTTAATTCGGCTTAACTCTTTATGTTGTGACATTTATTTTTATAAAACTTAATAGTGCCAAGGGCCCAATAAGTCCAATTTTTCTGCTAAAAAATCCCATCAGCAGTTTTTATTCATCTTTTTCTTCTATCCTTTCTATACATTTTCTGTCTCCTCCTTTCCTTTTCTCTCTCCTCTTACTCACTCTGTGTCTTATATTCCCTTTTCCCCCTCTCCTCTGTGATAAGAAATAGCCTCCTCTAATAGAAGAACCTCCATCTTAACTCTGAGTTGAGCTGTCCCATCAAAGTTCTTGAGCCCGAAATATAGGCCATTGACTCTAATATACAGAACCCCCAGAGTGTTTGAACCTTAGTTCCAAGCTGTGAATCTTCAAATCCCTAGAGGCCACCTCTGTCTTGTCAGGGAAAATGTGCTATGCCCCACAGATCCAACAAGATACACAGAGAGAGAAATTTCTAGAATATTTGTGCTATTTGCAAAAAGAGGGAAGCCATCTTTGCTGTTTCTAATTCCACATAAACCTAGGTGGGGCTAGAAGATACGGACTGTATAGATTATAGATATTGATCTATAGTTAAAGCCAACATGTGGCTCAGCGGAAAATTATCCACCTGCAATGCAGGAGATGAAGGTTTAATCTTTGGGTCAGGAAGGTCCCCTGGAGAAGGAAATGGCAACCCACTCCAGTATTCTTGCCTGGGAAATTCCACAGATGGAGGAGCCTGGTGAGTTACAGTCCATGAGGTCACAAAGAGCTGGACATGACTTAGCAACTACACAACAAAAAAAGAGAAGTCATTAGAATAATTTAATTAATGGGGCAGTCACATGGCAAGATTCAACCAAGCCTTTCAGACAGTTTAACTCAAGAGCGGTGTGACGCAACATTCTGCAACGTGTCCTTCTTGGGAATCTTCTAGTGCACTGCCCTCGTTGTTGTTGTTCAGTCACCCAGTCATGTGCAACTCTTTGTGACCCCATGGACTGCAGCATTTAGATACCCCTAAAAACATTCTCCCAGAGAAGGCGATGGCACCCCACTCCAGTACTCTTGCCTGGAAAATCCCATGGACAGAGGAGTCTGGAAGGCTGCAGTCCATGGGGTCGTGAAGAGTCGGACACGACTGAGCGACTTCACTTTCACTTTTCACTTTCATGCATTGGAGAAGGCAATGGCAACCCACTCCAGTGTTCTTGCCTGGAAAATCCCAGCGATGGGGGAGCCTGGTGGGCTGCCGTCTCTGGGGTCACACAGAGTCGGACACGACTGAAGCGACTTAGCAGCAGCAAACACATTCTCTGGAGAAGGCAATGGCACCCCACTCTAGTACTCTTGCCTGGAAAAGCCCATGGACAGAGGAGCCTGGTGGGCTGCAGTCCATGGAGTTGCCAAGAGTTGGACATAACTGAGCAACTTCACTTTCACTTTTCACTCTCATGCATTGGAGAAGGAAATGGCAACCCACTCCAGTGTCCTTGCCTGGAGAATCCCAGGGATGGTGGAGCCTGGTGGGCTGCTGTCTATAGGGTCGCACAGAGTCGGACACGACTGAAGCGAATTAGCACAGCAGCAAACACATTCTCTTCTAACCACGTGAGCATATGCCTAAGTGTTTTCTCCCTTACTTCCTGAGAAATGCTAACCTGTTTCCCAAGGAATGTCTTTCCTTCTGCTTCTCTCTGCAGTGGAAGCTTTATTACCCCGTGTGTTCCTCACTGGCCATGGACTAGCTATGTCACTGCTTTCAATCTCAGTCTCCTCATCTCTAAATGTGAGGAGGAGAATCTGTCCCAGATTTGTGGCAAGTTCTCTTTCAGCTCCAAGACGGTGATGCTAGAACTGCGCTAGGACCACAGCAGGGGCAGAGGGCAGGAGGAGAGAGAAAGGCAGCTGTCAAGCAAATCTTATGACTGTAGAAAAAGCGAAAGTGTCAGTTTCTCAGTCGTGTCTGACTCTTTGGGACTCCATGGGCTGTGGCCCACCAGGCTCCTCTGTCCATGGAAGTCTTCAGGCAAGAATACTGGAGTGGAATAGTCATTCCCTTTTCAAGGGGATCCTCCTGACCCAGGGATCGAACCCAGGTCTACCTGCATTGCAGGCAGATTCTTTAACTGAACCACCAAGGGTCTCCGTCAAGCAAATCTTATGGCTATTGATGGGTTAACTTATTTTTTGATTTGCCACTTTTTCTTCCTCTCTAGGTGAAAGATATTAGTGACCCTTCATTGCTGCTGCTAAGCCGCTTCAGTCGTGTTCAACTCTGTGCAACCCCATAGACAGAAGCCCACCAGGCTCCGCTGTCCACGAGATTCTCTAGGCAAGAATACTGGAGTGGGTTGCCATTTCCTTCTCCATTAAGCCTTGCTATTTAACAGACAATGGGTTAACAGTTTTTATTTGCCAGATTTTACAGATGAAAACACCAATGTGCAAAGAAGTTAGGTAACCTGCCCAAGACCCCAAGATCACAGAGTTCCAAAGTCCAGCAACTCAAAGCATTTTAAGACCTCCATTCACTTTATCACATTACTTATTATCTTTCTCTATTTCTTGATACTAACCTTTCTGAAGCACTTCCTCTCAGAAGCCCCAATGCCAAGCACCATGGTTGGAGTATATGAAATATTCAGTATATGTGGAAATGACTGAGAAGGCAGAAAGTGCCTTACCTGTGAAGACGTCAGGCATTTTACAATACAAAATAACTCCAAAATATCTATCTATATATTGCTGAGTGGACAAAAGATTGAGCTCTTACTGAGCTAGACTTTCCCCAAAATGCCTTTTTTTATCTGACAGATTCATTTACTAATGATGAAGAAAGACTGTATCAGCTCAGAGACGCAGCTATTTACTTATGTCTGCATTTTAGTAAGTCAGAAAAATTTCTCTTCATTTTCAGTCACCTAATGTTTATCCAAACACCTCTACCAATTCTGGTCTCTGCTATCTTATCCGACCCCCCAATATTACAAAAATTTCAAACATTCCTGAAGTTAAAATAATTGTATAATCCATACCCATGTTTCCACATCTCAATTCTACTGTGAACATTGTACTATACTTGCTTTATAACATAATCACCCTATCCATCCAGTAATCTACTTGGTGATACATTCAAAATAAAAGGCACACATCTTCCCACTTCCTTTACATACTCCCACGAGCATGTCTATGCTACATTATTTTTTAACAACAACATGAAATCTTTGTATACTTCATATCCTATTGAATTGTAAGATATAAACTCTTTGTTTTCTGTGGATTTGAGGGGATTGCTTGCTACTGAAATTGAAGACCAAAACCTGCAAATTATTGCCTAATCTAGAGCAAAGTGAGTTTAGGTAAGTCCAGGAGAAGGAAAGACCTCAGCATTGTCAAATGTATAAAGTTGTCTTGAGTAAATGCCGCATAAAATTAAAATTCCACTCTTTATTCTTCATTCAAGGAGACAGTGACAATCCTATTTGCATTTGCTTCATGATTTCATAAATCGACAGATGACAACATAGTATATTAGATCATTAGAACATCATTACCGAGACTTAAGTCTATGAGGCTTCTCTTGTGAAGGCAACTATGACATTTTTTTGTTCTGGGTCAAGTGTTTGACAAGGGCAAAGCTCCAGGCCAGTACCATCCACCTGTTTATCAGATGCCAGCTCACAATGGGCACAAGGCCGAAGTAGGAAATAATACAAACAGTAATTTTCAGAGTTAATGATCTAAAATAATTATAGCAAATGTAGCAGTTGTTGGCAAGTTGTTTGGCAAAGCTAAAAAACCAAGCAAGGAAAAAAATTTATTTAAACCCTTGAAATAATCTTGTTAAGTCCCCAATGCAGGTAGTATTTTTCCTACCTCAGTGTCGGGGGAGGCTCTCTGGTGACTCAGATGGTAAAGAATCTGCCTGTAATGTGGGAGACCAGGTTTGATCTCTGGGTTGGGAAGATTCCCTGGAGAAGGAAACTGCAACCCACTCCAGTATTCTTGCCTGGAGAATCCCATGGACCGAGGAGCCTGTCAGGCCACAGTCCATGGGTCACAAAGAGTTGAACACAACTGGGTGACTAATACCTTCACTTTCACCTCGGTGCCGTGCTGATAGAACACTCCTCTCTTACTACACAGTGACTGTTCATTGTATCATCTCAGGCGCAGATTCTGCTACTTGCACTGCAAAGACCTCCTGGTCTTTTCTCAGCAGAAGCCGATCTTCTGTTTATTTCTCATTGTACCTGCTCATGTGTCAATGATTATGTTTATGATTTGATTTATAATGAGTTCATTACATGTACATCTGCCCCATTATTAGTACACGGCGCCTCCCTCATATTTGAAAATGCCAGGCATGAGACTTGACTTCTGCTAGATGCCCAAGGGATGTTGAGCAAATTAAAGTTGAAGCTCATGCCACATCATTTCATGCCAGGTGGTGTGGAGGGGACATCCTGCAGTACTCCTTCTGAGAATCCACTGACCAACTAAAAAGGGTCAGCAATATAAGCTTTGACTCTGCAGCCCCAGAGAAAACACATCAACAGTCTGTTTTTTATCGAACCCCCCCCCAATTAATAGATCCTGCTTGAACCCCAGGTCACCCCTGAAATGCATGGCTATTCAAGTGAATTTTTGTCTTGGCCAAAGATTATTTTAAAAGAGTTCCTTTCTTAACAGAAAGAGCAAAAATATTTTACAGGAGATAAGATTTGGTTTTATGTCCTGTCATTCTTTTGATCAAAAAGATGCTCTCTGTTTCTTATATTTCTTTTTCCTCTCCTGCCTTCCACTTCCTACTGTGTTTGAAAAGGGGCACTTGGATGCCAAGGAAAACATGCTCATTTCGTTCAGCATCCCGGGGGAACAGGCACCACGGGTCTACGCCATGTTTGGCAATTTCTTTCCCCTCATCAATTTATCAGAACAGGTCTCCAGCACGACAATGACACTGCTTGCGTTTCCCCAGCAAATTTATCAGCTCCTGTCATTATAAATCTGCATTTGGATATTTTTAGCCAGCCTAGCAAGAGAACAGTTCTCCTGAGACTCAATGTCAATGCTGCCGTATGAATCAGTCCCGCAAAGGGAGGGGGAGCTGCAATCTCAGAGTCACTGTGTTTTGTGTGTGTTTTGTTTTTTTTCAACCCCCTGGAGCTGGTATCACCACTTTGGCTCCCTGCCCAAAATGCTCCGTAGGCTGCTCCAGCTCATGGGGCCCCAAATGGTGCTCTGCTCTATCTGGCCCTGAAACACACCATACAGCTGAACCACCCCTCTGACTTCTGCCTGACGGATGACCGTTCAGGTGCAAAGGAAACCCTCGGAAGGCAAGATAATGAGGCTTCAAAGAACAGATACCCAAACTCAAAGCACGAATAAAGTACAGGAGGCAAACACACCATCTCAAAGGAAAAGTCAGCCTCCAGTCCATTTCAGTCTGGACCTCTTTCTGTTTTGATGGCTATTTTTCCGAACTATCATGGGGAACGGAGGAAGACGGGAACTGCAACATCCTCAAAGAATCCCTTTGACCTGACAAATGAGCAAAATATTACCGTGACGTTAAAGGGGGATGAACTGTCAGTGAGTGCATGGTACCGCATTACCCTAATCACTGTTATTTTCCATGACTCAGATTTGAAGTACTTTCAATATAAGTCCCTTTGGAAAGTGATTTGCACAGTGTCCTTTCCTCATAGTTCTGTTTCTTTTTTGGTCAGTTATTTAAAATGCCATACTCACCTTGGGAAGACCAACATGTCCAGAGCTTAGAGAATGCAAGGTTCTGGGAGCCGTGAAAACACAGCCTGCCTTTGCTTCCTCTGGAGTCACCGAGATGTGGAAAGCAAATACCACAAGGAGAGAAAACATTATATGATTTAGGGTTGGCTTACACAGGATGATAGGGATTATTCCCATTTAAACGGGGAGTAGAGGCAGACAAAACAAAAGGAAAAAAAAAAACAAACTCAGAATGATATAGAATACTAAGGAAGTTGGCTGGTTGACTCTAGCCTGTCTCAGTTCAAAAGTGAAGGAGCTGCTGGAGGGGACCCCGACTGAGCTGTTCTAGCTGCCACACGATCAAACTGTTTGATTCTTACCAACCTGTTTTGTTTTCCCAGTCTCTGGGAGAGAAACGGCTCTAGAAAGCTGTTTCGTGGTCAACTGAAAAAAGTCTAGGTCTAGGAAAAAGTCCTCCTACCAGTTTTGTTCCCACTTCTCATCCCTAAGTTCCTCTGCAAATAATATGATTCAGTGTCTCCAAAGGATGTCATGGAACACAAATCCAAAGGCTACATAAAAAGACACAGAAACCTTTTGGAGATAACTTCAAGGAACCTCGGTCACACTAATAGCATTCATTGGTAACTTTCAACTCTTCATCCGTCTTTTCCACCGTGGACAACTATCTTTCATATTCATCCTCTTCCTTCCCAATTTAGACTGTCTTTACCCTAGCTCCAGTCTTTTCCAAAGTCTAAGAAGAGCACCCTCAAGATCCATGCTATTTATCTCCCCACTCCAAACCTTCATCTATTCACTGAACATCCATTATGCACCTCCTAGAGGATGGTGGAAGGGTGACAAATGGAGAGAAGACAGAGTGAAAAGTTTGAGATAGTGGAGGCAGAATAGCCAAGACATGCTAAAGGACAGGGTAAGGTGGGTATGTGAGAATAAAGGAGAAGTCACAGATGATTTCTGGTTCTCCTAAGCAATGGGACTGACGATGGAAAAGACTGGAGGAAAAACTAAACTGAGACTGGATATGTCATGTTTGTATGAACTAAGTTGGGATAAATCAAAATATCCAAGGTGTTTTATACTTGTAAAAACACAAATCCACTGCTGGCCACAGAAGTACATGGTACCAATAAGGTTTAGAAGCCCTGACACAAGATGTCCCGGGAGCAGACGCATCGGAAATCAAAGTAAAATGCTCCAACAGGAGAAGTTAGGCATAAGAAGCGGTATTATCAAGTGGAAAGGAACCACTAATGATTTCAGAGGCAACTCAGGTGACTATGGCATATGAAATACCATGGTCGGAATGTCTGTATCCCTCCAAAATATCTAGGTTAAAATTCTAATGCCCGATGCCAGGGTATTAGGAGAGGGGCCATTGAGAGGGACTTTAGTCATGAGGGTGGAACCATCATGAATGGGACTAATGTTAACAAAGACCTCTTTGCATCATGTGAGGACATAACGAGACATCTGTGACCAGTAAGAGGGCCCTCAACCAGCCATGCTGGCACCTTGATCTTGAACTTGCAGCCTCGAGAACTGTGAGAAATAAATGTCTGTTTTTTTTGTAAGTGACCTGGTCTGTGGTATTCTGTTAAACAGCCCTGATGGACAAAGATGGGAAGTAAGGGAGGGTATTATTTTAAGGAAGGAGTGGTTAATCATGGCAATGGCTGCTAAGAAATCCAGTGACATGAAGGCAGAACACAGGAAATTGATGACCTCGTTAATGATTTCATTTCCATGGTAGTGGCAGATGCCTGAATGAATGGGTTGAAGACCAAAGAGGAGGTAAAGAATAAGAGACGATATATATGTGGAAATCTAGAAAAATATCATAGATGAACTTATCTGCAAAGCAGAAATAGAGAAACAGAGAACCAATGGATAGAAACCAAGGAAGGAAGGAGGGGTGAAATGGATTGGGAAGTTGGGGCTGACATATACACACTGCTGCTGCTGCTGCTGAGTCGCTTCAGTTGTGTCCGACTCTGTGCGACCCCATAGACGGCAGCCCAGCAGGCTCCCCATCCCTGGGATTCTCCAGGCAAGAACACTGGAGTGGGTTGCCATTTCCTTCTCCAATGCAGGAAAGTGAAAAGTGAAAGTGAAGTTGCTCAGTTATGTCCGACCCTTAGCGACCCCATGGACTGCAGCCTACCAGGCTCCTCCATCCATGAGGTTTTCCAGGCAAGAGTACTTGAGTGGGGTGCCATTGCCTTCTCCATATACACACTACTATGCAGAAAATAGACAACTAATGAGAACCTATTGTATATCACAGGGAACTCTACTCAGTGCTCTGGGCTGACCTAAATGGGAAGGAAATCCAAAAAAGAGGGCATATATGTATATGTATGGCTGATTCACTTTGCTGTATAGTAGAAACTAACACAACACTGTAAAGTAACAATACTCCAAAAAATTAAAGAAGAAGAGAGATGACAAATGTAGATATTTTTCAAGGAGTTAGCTAGGAGGGGGAAAAAATGAGGTGACAGCTAGAGGGGGATATGGGGTTAAGTAAGAATTCTGTTAACATGTGAAATTTCTGAATTTATCTAGCTCTCAGTTTCCTCATCTACAAAATAACAATAGGATCTAACTCATACATTTGTTAGGATTAAAGAAAATAATGTGTGTGAAAGGCTTGGCACAGTGCCTGACACATTGAATTACTCAATAAATATTAGATATTATTATCATAACCTTTTATTGTTCAGATCTATAATATGACCCTCACCACATATTATAGTTATTTTTTAATGTTTCTTTTTTCTGAATTGGAAAATATAATAATCACTTAATAATTTTTGGTTGCACTGAACTGCAATTACATTGAATCAAAACGCAATTCAACTGGCAAAAAAAAGGTGAAGAAGGAATCAAGTCCTTTCAAGACTTTTGGTTCCAATCTGACCTTGTCTCCAGTTGGCAATCCACAGTACACACGGCCAGGGGCCGGGGAAAGGATGATAGCATGAATCACCATGTAGGCAGCCAAGTCACCTCTCATTTAGATTTATGAATGTCATATTCTTTATTGACTCTCAATAGAGTTTCTAGTCAGAAAGATTCCAAACAGGTTTCAGCCATCTCATTAGGCCACAGGAAATTGGATAAAGAGGATAACCTCTGAAATCCTCCCTTAGTCATTGATCTTTGGGAAATTAGCCCTCGATCACTCTGCAGATTATAAACATGTCCAGTAAACATGACCTCCATCTCGATTTGCCCAGCAATTGCAACTGCACTTGGAAGCAGAGAAAATGCCTGCCAAGATCCAAGCAGCTGTAGCAGGTGCTGTATAAATCACTGCAGGAAGCTTACATGTATTCCACCGGGGCTCCAAGCCTTCCAAGTAGATTATCTGCATAGATCTCAGGGTGGCAAAGTGGCATTATGAACACACAACTCGCATATCCATTTTCTTTCCATTTACCTGAATGTCAGAGTTGTTGAGCAAGAAAACTACATGGTTCAACAAGGAAAAGCTCTACAGCTAAAGTGGAAGATACATTTCAATAAGAGCAGTGCTCAAGGAAAGTGAAAATGGTAAGAAGGGGGAAAACGGTTTAAAGACAGGATGCTCTGGTAAAGACTTGTTTACACTCTATCTGCTTTATAGAAATATATATTATACAAACACATACATATGGACTTGTGTATGTATATATGTATGGGTGCGTATAAACATTCCAATTCTCAAAACCTCTGCCCCTTTATAAGTGGATCTACTCATTGAGGTTAAGGAGCCAAAGGATTCAAAACATTACTTCTTAAGGCGAATTTCTACCTTTGAGTGGCATGTGATTGAAATGATCAGTGTTTAATATCATGAATGCGTGTGCATGTCGAGTGTTGAATGAACAAATAAGCATAAAGCTAGGCTGTTAAGATACAGAGCCAGAGGAATACAGTTTCTTCTTCACGACCCATTTTAGACTTGTTAACAGGGAATAATAACAAAAACAACATACCTGAAGACAGGAAGAAAAAAAAATTGCATTTCAGCTTAAGACTGGAAGAAAAGGTTACATGCTAAATTACAACCATTCTTTTATAAACAAGTGCACAAAATATTGTTTGGATTTCGCATATGATTAGAGAAACAGAAGTTAGATCTATATTTATTCTATCTGCTGAGAAGTAACATGGCGTGGATGAAACTTTACTGGTTTTCCAAATCTAAATCTTCTTATAGGTCTCTTATTCCTCTTCATTGAAATGCAGGGGGGAAAAGTCAGAGCTTCTATGTACACTTGGGCAGGTTGTGCTCTAGACAAAGGTATCTGAACTAAGAAGAGATCAGTGGGTCCTTAAAACCTGGCTGTGCTCTGCTCTCCCAGCCATGTGTCTAGGCATGGGTTGCCTCTTTCTGCAGACGATGCCTTTTTCCAAATTTCAAAGAGGCACCCGCCAGGCTCCTCTGTTCATGGGATATTCTAGACAAGAATACTGAAACAGGTTGCAATTTCCTTCTCCAGGGGATCTTCCTGACCCAGGGATTGAAACTGCATCTCCTGTGTCTCCTGTATTGACAGGCAGATTCTTTACCACTGTGTCACCTGGGAAGCCCCTGAAAACATTTTCTTTTCTGAGTTGCGGTAATCACAAAGAGTGATACATATCAGGTCATATCATAGTGCCAGGCACATCATAGATATTCTCTAAATACACTTATGGTTCTTATTTGGTTTTAAAAATCTGTTCATTTTATAAGTTGGATATAAATCACCATCACTCAAAATCAGAGACAATTACTGAACATTCGGATAGAAAGACAGTTGCTAACTCCTTGCAAGCACATGCCTATGTGATCTTTTTGGCCCTCCATATGCATTCAGGATTTTAAAACAATAATAAACTGAAGAGAAAGCAGGGTGGGCACAAGCACTGTTACACAAAGCTTCCCTAATCCAGAGGATAATGGAAACTGTCAATAAAAGTTGGACATCCTAAAGGATAAATGCCTTATGTCAGACAAACCTGATGAATTGTTTAGACGATTATCAAGTGGTGCAGGAAAAGCACACGTTATATAGTCACTTGGATACAAGAACAGGGTGCTCACAGAGGAAACCAGATGAAACACTGGCCAAGAAAAGGAATAAGGTAAAATAAAGTAATGACCATCAAGCTGTGGGGGCAGTCTAGAGAAATTCCACAGATGTCTGTGTTAAGTCCTCTCTTCTGTTTATTCATCTTTATTAATGATCTTCAGAAGGCAGTAAACAGCATGCTAATGAAATCTGCAGATGATAGTAAGCTGTGGAATGTTGCAAAACATCAGCAAGGACAGAGAAATAATACAGATGGTCTGAGAGGAGTTACAGATCCTGGGATCAAGTAACAAAATGAGAGTCAGGTTGGGAAAAGGCCAGCTTATACACTAGGGGAAAATGAATGAAAACACAGATATTCACAGGGAAGAAAAAAATGTAGAAAGGAGGTCTTCTGAGAAGGTTCTGTTGGAAAGCTGAGGCTGGACCACAGCTACCATCCAGATGAGTTTGGGCAGCAAAATGGCAACCCGAATGGAAGTATAACAATGAACTGCAGATGGAAAGACATTATAGCAAAAGAGGTGCAAGTTATTTCTCTCCACTCAATTCTCAAGTGGTTGCACCTGGAATACTGCTTGCTTTTGGTGTACCAGAGACTCTGGTACAGATCGGGAGCATGCGAGCAGAGATACAAGCAACAGGAAGCCTGTTAAAAGCAGATTAGAAGAGCAAAGTATAGAGGACTTGGCTAAAGGACACAGAATAAAGTCTGGTGACAGTCTATAAACTCTGGAAATAAAAAAGGAAACTGGGATGGTAAAAGTCAAAGTAGCAGAGTGAAAAAAGAACATACTAAGTTAAAGACAGAATGCAGCTTGAATCATGGGGCAAAATTCCAAGTACATCAACTATGGAAACGGTGTCATGAATTGTTCTGGAGAACACACAGGATCAAGGTCAAAGATTACTCAGAGTAGGAAACTTAGAATGATACAAAGCGTTTACGCTAAGGTAAGAAAGACCTCAGGAAATGTTAATCTACCTCTATGTCTCTGGACAGGAGTACATCATTCCTAATAAATTATAATTCATACTATTTCCAAAGAATTCAAGATAAGGAGTATGTTGGAATAAAACTGGTCAATAGAGAGAGTTTTGACAAGTTAATTTTCTGCTTGACATATTGGGAAACCTAGTTGCTTTTGACACCGAATCATTCTGTGACCCCAAAACATTCATTTGAATATTGCATACATGTGGTTTTTCAGGCTCAAAGTCAACATACAGAACTACTCACTACTGAACAAAAATTTGCAATGAATTAAATACTTAAACATAAGACCTAAAACTATAAAATCCCCAGAGTAAAACATAAAAGTTCCTTGATATCGCACTTGGCACTAATTTTTGGATGTAACACCAAAAACACAGTAAAAGCAAAAATTAATAGTAGAATATACCAAAATGTAAAGCTTCTACATAAGTAAAAGAAACAGTCAACAAAGTTAAAAAGAACCTACATCCAGTAGTCATGTATGGATGTGAGAGTTGGACTATAAAGAAAGCTGAGCACCGAAGAATTATGGTTTTGAACTGTGGTGTTGGAGAAGACCCTTGAGAATCCCTTGGGCAGCAAGGAGATCCAACCAGTCCCTCCTAAAGGAAATCAGTCTTGAATATTCGCTGGAAAGACTGATGCTGAAGCTGAAACTGCAAAATTTTGGCCACCTGATGAGAAGAACTGACTCATTTGAAAAGACCCTGATGCTGGGAAAGATTGAAGGCAGGAGGAGAAGGTACGACAAAGGACGTGATGGTTGGATGGCATCACCAACCCGATGGAGATGAGTTTGAGAAAGCTCTGGGAGTTGGTGATGGACAGGGAAGCCTGGGGTGCTGCAGTCCCGGGGGTCACAAAGAGTCGGACACAACTGAGCGACTGAACTGACTGACTGACATACTGGGAGAATATGTTTGCAAATCATCCACTTATAAAGGGTAAATATCAAAAATATGTAAAGAACTCATGCAACTCAACAGTATCAAACAGAAACCACTAATTCAATTTAAAAACGGACAAAGAAACTAAACAGACATTTCTCCAAAGAATACATACAATAGCCAACAAGTAAATGAAAAAGATGACTGACATCTTAGCCATCAGGAAAATGCAAATCAAAACAACTGTGAGATATTACCTCACACATGTTGGAATGGTTACCATAAAAACACACAAGAAATAGGAAGTATTGGCAAGGATACGCAGAAAAGGGAATCTTTGAACCTTTGAACCCCATTGGTGGGAATGTAAATTGGTACAGCCACTATGCGAAACAGTATGGAAGTTCTTCAAAAAATTAAAATAGAATTACAACATGATTCAGGATCCCTAATGATTCAGTGGTACAGAATCTGCTTGCCAATGCAGGAGACCAGGGATAAAACCATGGGTTGGGAAGATCCCCTGGAGAAGGAAGTGGCAACCCCCTCCAATATTCTTGTCTGGAAAATCCCGTGGAGAGGGGAGCCTGGCAGGCTACAGAGGTTGGGGTCACAAAGAGTTAGACATGACTTAACAACTAAACAACAACAGTAACAACCATATGATCCAACAATTCCACCTCTGGGATAGACAGATGAAGTGAAAACAGGATTTTGAAGCATTATCTGCACTCCCCTGGTTATTGTAGCATTATTCGCAATAGCCAACATATGGAAACACCCTAACTGTCTGTCAACAGATAAACAGATAAAGAAGACGTGTATACATATGTGTACGTCTTTGTGAATGAACATTATTCAGCCAGGAGAAAGAAGGAAATCCTGCCATTTGCAATAACATGGATGGAACGTGACAGTTTTTTATAGTAAATGAAATAAGCAAGACAGAGATAAACAAACATTACATGATATCACTTATATGAGGAATCTGAAATAAAACTCACAGAAACTGAGAGTAGAATGGTTGTTGCAAGGGGTTGAAGGGTGGAAGAAACAGGGAGATGGTGATCAAAGGGTATAAAATTCCAGTTTTAAGACAAATAAGTTCTGGAGATCTAATATATAACATGATGATGATGGTGAGGACCCAGAGAGATGGTATGGGGTGGGAGGTGGGAAGGGATTCATGTTTGGGAACGCTTGTACACTCGTGGTGAATTCATGTTAATGTTTGGCAAAAGCAATACAGTAATGTAAAGTAAACTAAAGTTAAAATAAAAATTTAAAAAAAAAACAAAACTGCTAAGAGAGTAAATCCTAAATGTTCTCACCACAAAAAAAGAAATGGTAATTATGGTGACATGGTGACATGATGGTGGTATTAGCTAACACTACAAAATAACTTTGAGTATGTAAGTGAATGAAATCAACACATTCTATACCTTAAACTTACACAATGTTATATGTCAGCTGTATCTCAATAAAGCTAGAAAAAATAATGAAAATAATACATAAATAAAGGAGACCCCAGAGAGTTCTCTTACCCTTCTTGCTATCTGAGAACATAGCAAAAAGACAGCTGTGAGCTCATGACCTCATTTAAACCTAATTACTTCCCCAAAGCTCAACTTCCTAAAACCATTAGTTTGGAGGGATAGAGTTTCAACATATGAATTGCATGGGGAAGGATACAAACATTTGGTCGATAGCATTGATGTAGGAAATATGGTGACAGAAAGTACTTACAACAACCCAGTACCCTGAAATGGACACAGGAGGTGTGGGTTCTTTTACCCCGTTCACTAACTTGCGAAATAAAGAGCTGGAGCCAGAAGGTCTAGAGTTAAATCCCAGCACTATTTCTTACTAGCTGTGAGTTCTTGGTAAAGTCCTCTCATTTGTAAGGTAGTTTCAATAATCGTACGTGCTCTATG
Organism: Redunca redunca; assembly: GCA_006410935.1. Classification (NCBI taxonomy): domain Eukaryota; kingdom Metazoa; phylum Chordata; class Mammalia; order Artiodactyla; family Bovidae; genus Redunca; species Redunca redunca. Next base: position 1,317,597 of record SJYQ01000305.1, read on the forward strand.
CACTCTTTGTGATGATTAAATGAGTGATACATATTAAAATGTTACAGCTGTCTGACAAATAGTAGGCACTCATTATCACTACATGCAATCGCCATTTTTCAAAGCTTCCTTCTTTGTAAAATTAAAGGCCTGGATGAGCTCAAGCTAGTCTCTGAGTTCTGTATTAAGAGTTGTTCTTTGAAGTCAGAACTTCTAATTAAGCTAGAGAGACAAAATTAACATTTGTGAAAGAAAAAAGGGCTAAAGAATATGTCACTCAATGTAGTGCTAGTCACATGTGCCAAATCAGGGGAGAGAAAAATAAATCAATGCTCATTACAATGGCTGGAAAAGGCACGTGGAGTTAGAAATGAAAAATGGCTATCACTTGGGTAAAAAGTCTTGAGATATCTTAGACTGAGGACTAGTTAAAAAAAAAAAAAACCCCCGCCACCTAGGAGAATGTGGGGGATTGAAAGCAAATCATGCAAACATTAATGTAGGAACAGCATACGGTCTTGGAGCAGCAGGCAATGGGAAACATTTATGGCTTCCCTATGGATGTCTTCTCATTAAGGTTCTAATCCAATTGCACATTCCTTCATCTCACATTTAGCTAGAAAAATGACTATGCATTCAGTTACCTCAACAAACTTGGCTCCATTTATCCATATCATTAGAGGGTGAACAAGTCACCATGTCTTCATCTCACCACAATCACATGGCCCTTTTCTTCACCAGATCATCTTAGTTCTCTTGCTTCCTCACCAGATACTTCTAGCTCATGTCTTCCAATTTAGACAAATCCGTTTGCAGTCCAGTATTTCTTGCCTTTTTAAAATGTCTGGCTTCTTACACATCATCCCTAACATCTAAAATGTCTTTTATTTATTCTATGACCCCAAATGTATTTTTCCTTTTCTCTTTAAATGCTATTAATAATTTCACCGTTCCTAGTACATTTTCTCAAACACCTTCAAGATTCCATTTAATCCACTCAACAGAGAAAAGATCCTAGCATTTTGTTTTGGTTCATTTTTTCCTTCTAGAAAAAAAAAATAATGAGTGTGCAAGTTGGGAATCGGTGGCAAAGTGGGAGGTCAACCAAGATGGGACCATAGGATGCTACTAGAAGAGAATAAAAAGAAAAGTGTGGGATGCGTCTGCAGAAGCTTGTGGAAGTTCATGTAAAAACCTTTCCATGATGGCAATGAAAAATAAACTGAAACCAATTGACCAAAATGTTCTGAAAAGTCTTTCTACTGCTTTTTTATTTTTTTAATTCTGATCCTTAAATTAATGTTAAGTAGGTCACTTGTAAAATGATTAGTATAACAGGTAAGTTTCACTGATTACATTTACTTGCCAATAAGGACATCTGAACGAGATTAAAGGTTTTACGGAAGTTTTCAATATGATTCAGATACACCCCCAAAAGGTCCATTTACAGACACTTCAATTCATGGACTTAGCAATCTATTTTGATTGTATGGGCTTATTTGTATTTATCCAACAGCCTGTAAGACAATGAGTATCTTGTTAAAGCACGTAAAATTTCACCCTACAAATGAGGTATGCTGAAAATATACCAACAACAGCTGTTCTCATCTCAAAATGCACTATTATACAGGCTTCAAATCCGGTATCCATGGATCCATTCTTTAAGAAATTAAAATGAGTTTTGCATTCTAGATAATTATTCTGAGGTAGAACACACTTATGTAAATCAGAAATGTACAAATTGGGTCATCTTTCGGGATTTGTTGCTTTGCTCTTCTTGAACCAAGACAGTGGAGGTTTAAATGCAAATATTCTAGGTTAATTGAAAAGAGGAAAAATACTCAAAGATCACTAGAAATTGCCATGCTTGCAAAAGGGAATATAAAGTTGAATGCTTATTCCTGGATATCGACCAATTTCTGAGAAGCCTCATAACTCTGAAATCAGAAAATATTTCAAAATAAAAAACTTATAAAATATGTACAACTATCATTTGGGTTTCAGTCCACTAAATAGTTTTCTGTCTCTAAGTTTCTAGAACATGCTCAGTTCAATCAATAGACATTTATTGTGCACTACTACATACTTGAAACTTTAAGGAAAAAATTAAAAAATTACTTGCCACTACTTTTTCCCTATGGAGGGAAAATATTTTACCATAAATTAAAATAAATTAAAACTCTTACACCTTTCCTGTATTGTTTGTTTGTTCTACCTCCTTCGGGACCCCTGACTGCTGTCTTTCCATTTCTCCAGCCACTTTGCCATTTCTCTTTGCTTACTGCTCTATACTCTTCATTATCATCCTCTTCATTCTATGGCTCGTTCTTATTCTCCTCCTAAACCAAGGAGCAGACAGAAGCCTTCCAGAAGCTAAGTGAAAAATTTTAGGACATTTACTCTAAAGCAATAGACCAGGCTCTTATGGAGCCCTCATGCAATAATTTATCATAGGAAGAAAAACACCAAAAACTCTGAATTTAGTCAGGACTGTATAATCATGAAAAGACTAGAAACTCTTATGGCCTCAAAGAGCCCAGAAGATACTCCCTTCCAACGTCCTGAGAGACTCGGTAGAAAGTCTCACATGGTGAGTATGGGCTCTGGAGTCAGTTCAACAGATGCTCCACACCTGCTTCTGTCACTTAACCAGTTGTGACAGTGGGTCAGTAATCCATGATGTCTGAGCTTCCAGTTTCATGTTTGCCAAACTGAAGATATTGAGAGTACCTTACACAGATACTTGGACTCAACTCTGAAAGCATATACTGAGTGCCCACTCGTGCAAGCAGCATTTTAAGTGCTTGGTACATCAGGGAACAAAACTAGCGAAACCTCTGCCATCATGATGCTCAAATCTTACTGAGAAAAATAAGATAGATATATAGACAGGCAGGCAGGGAGACAACAGACAGGAAAGAGATCCAAACATATAGAAAAGGTTCATTAAAGGGTAGCTACCAGACTCACCGACTCAATGGACACGAGATTGAGCAAATTCCGGGGGATGGTGAAGGACAGGGAAGTCTGGCATGCCGCAGTCCATGGGGTCACAAAGAGTCGGACATGACTTAGCAACTAAACAACAACAATCAGCCTATATATGCATAACTAACCCAGAGAGACGTCATGCGTACTTCCTTGGGTGATAATCAACTTTTGGGGGTAGAAATGCAAATTTCTCTCACTATAAAATTTGTATAGTAGGAAATAAAGATATCTAATTTATTAATATTTATAACAGTCAAGTTCCTTGCTCATAATCAAGATTAAACACATGAGAGCACAGTATCTATTCTAACGTTGTAACTAATTCAATATATATATGTATATATAAAAAATTTGTTAAATTTCAAATGACCCAGGCTAAGGTAGTGAATTTTCAGCCTATTCTGTGGTATAAATAGATAATGTATAAAAGTATATTGTGTGAGTAGGTTTCCGGTTATAGGAATATAACTCTCTTTACATTTGTGACTTCTTTGATATTTTATAAAATATACATGAGCTGTATTCTGTGACCAGACTTAGCTGCATGCACTCAGGCTCATGACTGCATCTTTCCTGTCACAGGATAGGCCCACACATTCTAATGTTGGTGTTAATAAAATTTAGGAATATACAAGGTTACTACTGACTCTTGGTTTAGACAGCAATGTAACTACCCATGATAGAAACCAGAGAAGGCAATGGCACCCCACTCCAGTACTCTTGCATGGAAAATCCCATGGACCAAGGAGCCTGGTGGGCTGCAGTCCATGGGGTCACTAAGAGTTGGACATGGCTGAGCAACTTCACTTTCACTTTTCACTTTCACGCATTGGAGAAGGAAATGGCAACCCACTCCAGTGTTCTTGCCTGGAGAATCCCAGGGACGGGGGAGCCTGGTGGGCTGCCGTCTATGGGGTCGCACAGTCGGACACGACTGAAGTGACTTAGCAGCAGCAGCAACAGTATGATAGAAACTACATGTAAATGTAATTTAAGACCAATACTATTAATGTTTATACCAGTTACAGTATATAAATTACAAATAATAAGACATTCTAGTGAAGTATTCAAGAACACATAGATTGGAACTAGGCTGTTTTTAATCTTAGTTCTTACACTTTTTAGCTTTGTGATCATAAACAATTTATGTATTTCAGTTTCATGTCTTCAATGGGGATAGCAGTGGTAACACCTCACAGGGTTATTATAGGGATCAAATAAGTTAATATACAGATCTACATAAACGTTAAATATCATTGTCCTTTAACAAACAAAAGTAGACTGTCATAAACAAGAACCTAAAGTGTTGAATGGTCCTGGAAAAAAAAGGCTTTTTCCTTTCTTAGAAAAAGTCAGTACTTAATAGCTAAAGTCATGATTTTAAAACTTTATATAAAATTACATATAAACATAAAACCATTTTACAACCAACAAAATGACTTTTTTGGATTAAAAAAAAATTCAAGAAGCAAGTTCACGGTGAAATATATTTTACAATACAGGTAGATGTTCTTCAGGGCTTATAGTCACAGCAGTTCTGTACTATATTTAAACAAGTAATTCAGAGTTACACACATAAACACACAGATACCTGCAAGCACATACATATTCCCTCTAGAGCAACCAGAAGTATTTCAAAGTTAACAAGGTTCAGTAATCTGATTTTCAGATGGTGCAAACCTCAGACTGGTAATGAGATAACATGATCTTAGCCATGTACTCCCCATGAGGTTTGTTTTTATCTCAATATATACTTTAATATGAAAAATGAGGATGTTAAGGGAACAAAATGCAGAATTTCTGTAGAAAATGTTCTAAATACTCCCATTTGATGAATAAAACTTTTCAAGTTTAGACCAGAGAAAACGTAAGACCAATCTATGTCACTCTCGAAGATTTTGTAAAAGCAATCTTTAGTGAAATATTCCAAAACAGGAACATTTCAACTCACTTAGGATCTTAGAACAAGGTGATCTCAAAGGAAAAGCAGAACTATTCAACGACTTGGCTTGGTTCTCTACTAGCATCATCCAAAAGTATGGGTTCTTCTTTTGGCACCACTGTCAGGCAGCTGGCTCTATAAATCTATTAAATGCACCAGACACTTGCCTTAAATGTATACATCCAAATCTCTCTAAATAAAATGTGTTAAATGAAAAACATTGAAAGGATCCAAGATCAAGGGCTTCTCACAGTGGAATATGCCAATATTATTTACAAATCACATTTAACTTGAGACCCAGGAACTGGTGATTTGCAGCACATGTCATGACTAGGAAACTTGAATGAACAGATGAGAAAGGAGTTACCAAAAGATTTTCCCTTAAAAGTTGGCAAGATGAGGGAAAAACTCAAACCTTCCTTTTCAGGTGTCCACCTTTTCAGATGATCCGTTCAGCTGCAGGTATAGAATGCTTCATCTCTTCTGGTGTGAAGCCTTCCCTGACTCAACAGAATGACAGTTCTGGCCATCACTTCCTGTTTGGGGGACTTGCTTTTAGAGCAGGACACAGTGATGGTGTGTGGCCACTCAGAGTGATAAAGGAATTAGCACAGTGACAATCTAAGCTTTCACTAAAGTAACTGAGCAGATCACAGGACTCAGGCTAACCTCAGACTCCACTGGCAGAACACCCTCTCACGTCTATGGTAGGAACAGGGACCACTTCCTCGTCTCTACAGCAACTTTATGGGGTAAAATCAAAAGCACTAAGAATTCTGGAGACATAACAAATATCATTCTTCATAAATTGAGGTACAATATTCTCTTGGGAGGTATTTTTGTGTTTATTTCTTCACCTAATATGTATTAAGTAGAGAATAAGCACCAACTCTATGCTAAGTTCTTTGGGACAAATGTTACATGTGACTTTCATAACAAAATAATAACATATTTACTCTTATTTATCATAACACTGACCACAGGAATTTCATAGGTTAGGAATATAAGGTGCTTATGAGTTAAACAGCTTGCTCAAATCACACACTTAGCAGGTAACAGGGCTAAAAGTCATAGTATGATGTATTGGTTATCAAAGGTTAAAGCCTTCATTACAGGCGTTTTCAGTTCTTTTCTTTTTGGTCATTTGTTCTTTGGGGGGATCCCACCAAAGGGAAGCATGTGGTAGCAATCATCCAATTAAAAACATCACTGCTTTCCACTTTACCCAAGGTTTAGGTGAGGGAGTCAGCATACTCAATGTATTGACTATTAGGAGAGAAAAGATAATAGTAGCCCTCACCCAATCAGGGGATGGGAGAGAGGGCTGTTTTTCACCATTCTCAAGGGAGGAAGTAGACGAGCAAGAGTCTGTGGGAAAAGCCTTCTATCTGAATTGAATCCAAACTCTAAAACATCTAGCATTTATTAAAAAAAAAAAAAAAACCTTACTGAAGACAGAGAAATAATACAAATCCCGAGAAACATAGACAGGAACCAACAATCACATTCACCAGAAGGAAAGATGAGCCCATAACATCTGGAGAAACTATCTAATATTCAGATATGGCATTCAAAGCAAAGGAACATTTGGAAAAGAGCAATTGTAACAAGTGATTATTCATTCGTATCTACTGTGGTTGGAATTTTATAAAATGAGCCAGCAGGATACCCTAAAAAAAAATAAAGGGCAGTGGTAGTTTCTTGCTATCATTGCTGTACACTTTTAAGACAACATTACATTTCAGAAAAATTGGGGCAATTATGAAAGGTCACACAAGTTGGCTCTAAAACAGATCCTGATCTCTCAGTTGCTCTGCCTCAAAACATCAATATCACTTCATCCCCCATAACTAACATCCACTCATCCCAGACTCTGACTTAAGGGTTTAGAAGAGCTAGCTGTTTGTAGTTCTTCAATAAAGTTGTTTAGAAAGCAACAATCAAAAAATAGTCACCAAAGGCAGTTAATCAAGGTAAACAAAGGAAGAAGCAGTGGACACCTAAAGTCACTCTGAATTACCTTGCCATAGGATCGTACTGATGTGAAATTCAAATCAATGAACAATCATCTAGGAAGTGCTGCAAACTGTACCACTTGCTGGCATTTCTAGGCCTCAGTAACATTCACAGCTGTTAAAAAGTCAAAAGAGTGCCTTTAACACTAGCTAGTCCACTCCAGTATTCTTGCCTGGAGAATCCCAGAGACAGAGGAGCCTGGTGGGCTACCGTCTATGGGGTCGCACAGAGTCGGATACGACTGAAGCGACTTAGCAGCAGCAGCAGCAGCAGTCAACATAGGTAGATAACAGATAATCAATGAATTAAAAAGTAAAGGCTTATCGTTGTCTTTCAAACCTTTAACCAGTTAAAAGTTAACCAGTTAACTGGAGTTACTATTTTTATCTCTTCAGGAGTCATAGCACTTCTTTGGACTATGAAATTAGGATCTTTATGTCACTGATCAGACTCAAAAGAATCATGTTCACAAACTCCAAACTGGACAGGAACCTCCACCCTGCATCATTTGTTACTTTCCAGGTCTACACATCTGTCCTAACAAACCTGGAGAGCAATCCATCCCAGGCAGCTACAGAGGGTCGAAGGCACACTGACAAGAGAGAAGGAGATTCTAGAAGGGTGCTTTGCTGGGAAAGATATAAGCAATGAAATATTTATAGTCAGGTCATAGAGAGGCATGGGGTATATGAGATGACTATATCTTCCCTACCTGACAGGCCTATAAATAATAATGAGACGATCAACAGGTAGGAATGGTAAAAAGAATAATATATGTATATAAGACAGTTTTTAGAAATAAGAAAGGGAATGAAACACAGTAAAGAAAAATTTAGGTGCATTATCAGGAGTAGTGATAGGATAACAGGAAGCTGAATGTCTTAGTTTGACAATTTATAGCCATTTAAAAAATATTTTCTACAAGGAATGTTATTTATGACAGAAAATAAATCCAGTAATATGGAAACAGTTAAATATCCACCTAAAAAAGTACAGGTTTGATTACAAAATGTTATGTATATTCCTTTATACAATTATGTCTATACCAAGGGTTTGCAATAACATGAAAAGCATTGCACATAATTTAAGTACAAATTTTGAAGCAATACACAAAAACCCAAATGACGAAATGATCCAGCCTCACAGAAAAATATATAAGGGGGAGATGAAATTGTTAAGGGTTAAACATGGTTACTGAGAAAGAACTACAGATACTCCTTTCTTATTCTATTTCATTTTCAATTTTTTTGTATAAAAACACCATTTACATTATAATGAACTTTCAAAAACGGAGGGCAGTCCCTGTAAATAAGAAAAGGCAGAGCTTCATTGCATCTGAGGGATAAAAGCAACTTTGCTCTATTTTCCAAGAACCTAAATTCTCTACAACATTCTCTTTGCTTGTATCAGACTCAGAACCACACTTGACTGTCTGCAGAGTAGTCAACAGCACTTTGAAGTGGAATTTAATAAATACTAGGAAAGCTCCCTATACAGATATTCCTCTTCAGTAGAGCCTAAAATGCTATTCTGCTTTTTGTCCACAACCAAATCCTGCTAAGTTTGTAAGGGGAGCTCTCTTCGCTACAGACATGTAACATTACATAGTCATGCCATTATTTCAAGCTGCAAAATGCCCCCAGGGTTTTCAGTATTAGTAACTTAAAAGTTTGGAAAGATTAGGCTGTGAGGAGGAAGACCAAGAACACCTTCATCCTTGGTGTCTTCTTGTGTGGCTTCTTTACTACACTTGCCAGCTTCCAGCAGCGTCCTTTTGTTTCTGAGCTCTTGATGTCTGGACACTAAGACTATTTTTCCAGTAGCCTAATCACTCTCTTCTTACCTAGGTAGATGCCTCATTTCACACCCTCTTGTAAAGTATTCCTCCTCTAGAACTAAGCTCCATTCTGCACCCTTCCTTTTTTCCCACAAACACATTTAAAATAAAAAGTCATGTGCCTTCAGTATGATTGTTTTATTATGTAAATTTATTTAAGTGAATTTATTAAGCAAATTCACTCTAAGTAATACGAGCTCCTATGCATAGGAAGATAATATGTCATCATCCAAAGCCTTAAAAATGTTTTTATACACAATGCTCAGTGTCCAACCATGGTGGCTCAGATAAAGAATCCACCTACAGTGCAGGAGACCTGGGTTCAATTTCTGGGTCAGGATGATCTCCTGGAGAAGGGAATGGCTACCCACTCCAGTATTCTTGCCTGGAGAATTCCATGAAGAGAGGAGTCTGGCTGGCTACAGTCCATGGAGTTGCAAAGAATCAGATATAACTGAGCAACTAATACTTTCACTTTCATACATCATGGTCATCAATACCCAACCCAAAGTAATCAAGCACACAACACACAAGATCAAATGTCTGGATGAAAAAGAAACCAGGACAAAAGAGAACAAAAATGGACGAAATAGTTTAAATACAGCAGTTACAGTTAGACATGAAAATAAATGTCATTAATATAGTTAATAAAACAGATGACAAGATGGAGAATTTCAGCAGAGAACTGAAATCAATGAAAACGAACAAAATGGAAACTGTAGAACTGAAAGTTATAATAATTGAAATTTAAAGCTCAGTGGATAGGTTTAACTACAGAATTGACATAGAACAAGAAGGCTAATGAAAAAGAAAGCATGAAGAAAAATATATCCTGACTGAAAAATGGAAAGAAAAAAAATGAAAACTCTAGAAGAAGAGAAAATAAAGGCATGAGGTAGTAATATATAAGTGATTAGAGTCACAAAATGAATGAAGAGAAAGATTTGGAAACAGGAGAAATATTTGAGTATATATTGGCCAGTTTTCAAACCATGACAGAAGACATCAAATCATAAAGTCAAGAAATGCTACTAAATCTAAGCAGAGTATGTGTATCACATATCAGTAACTACAGCCAATTTAAAAGGATTGCTTAATCTAATTTGAAGGACTAATTACTGGTTTACTCATAACAAATCAGTAATTCAAAGAATTACTAGGGATAAATTTTTAAAATCCATAATGATAAGTCATACCTCCAGAAAGACACCATAAAACATTCTTGATATTTGCATGCCTAATAATACAGCTTTAAATTATAAACTGGTAAATCCACAAAGTTAGAGATTTTAGCATACATCTCCTTATAGCTGAGAGACCAGTCAAAAACAAAACTCCGTAAGCATATACAATATTTGACTAGCATATTTTACAAACGTGCTTTAATTAGCACTTATAATGCACTACACTTAAGCAAAATACATGTTACTCACATGTGTACATTGAATGTTTATCAAAACTATACCACACGGTGAGTAATACAATTCTCAACTTTCAAAGCACTGAAGTCACACAATATATGTGCTATGCTCATTGTGGAAAAAGCTAGAACTCAGGTATAGAAACACAACTACAAAATCTCCAAATGTTTGAAATTAAGCAACACACAAAAAAATCTATGGGTAAAAAAAAGTCCATGAACTTGAAAGTTAGGGAATAACTTTAATGTAAGGATGTTGAAAATACTCATATTAAAATTTGGAGAATTTAGCTAAGACTCTAGAGAGAAATGCACAATTTTATACAGGCATATATTAGGAAAGAAGGAAGACTAAACGTAAATAATCTAAGCTTTCAACACAAGAAGTAAAAAGGACGGAAAAAACAAACCCAAATAAAGTGAAAATGGGAAAAATATAAGAGCATGAATCAGTAAAACAGAAAGCAAAGCCAGCAACTTGTTCTTCAAAAGGATTATTTTAAGTAAAAAATCTCTCACAAGCCTGATTAAGTAGAAAAATTACAGCACAGATGATCAATATCAGGTGTAAAAACAAAACAGATACATAATTAGAGTTCCCACAGACATCAAAAAGAGAACATTAGGCCAATACATTTGACAATGTGTATAAAATGGATAAATAAATTCCTTGGGGGAAAAAAACCCAAATTAAAACCAACATCAGAAGAATGGAAAATCTGAAAAATCCTAAAACTTTTGAATGAACAGAACCAGGAATTTAAAACACGTCCACAGTGGAAATTAAGGGAAAGATGGTTTCACTGGGGAATTCTCCCAAATAGGTAAGGAAGAAATTATAGTAATGTTACATGAAAATGCTTAACAACAACAACAAAAAAAGACAGTTCCTCCAAGAAAAAGGGGGAAAAGGGAACCACTTTCTAATGTATTTTATGTGGCTATTATAACCTTGATATCAAAACCCAACAAGAATATTCTAAGAAAGAAATTACAGAACAGTTTCTTTCATTAACATAGACTCAGAAATCACGTGCATCACACGCATGCACTCACGCACATATTTAAATGTAATTATATGTGTGTATATATGTTTTCCAGAAAAATAATGTTGGAAATGTGAAAATTTGAAGTTATATTTGAAAATATATCACTGTAATTCACCTCATTAAAAGGATAAAGGAAAAACATACATTTCAATAGGTAGAGAGAAATATCAAACACTTCTTTATGATTTAAAAACTTAGAAAATTTGGAATGAATGGAAACTGTTAACATGATGAAGGGTTTCTTAGCAAAAGGAAAGAAAGCCTATGACAATAACAATGCTTAATGGTGAAATAGTGAAACCTCAGATCTGGAGTGCAACAAAGATGCTTCTCATCTCAGACCTCTTTGCTTGTCTCCTTTCTGTCAACTCTTCCATGCTCAGCACACATCTCTTCTTAGAAACCTCCCCAGGCTCAGCAAAACCAGGTTCTACTTCCCTCCCATGTGTTTTCTCAGCTCTAGGCTAGTCTTTATCTCACTCTGTTATTCAGTTCAGTTGTGTCAGACTCTGTGACCCCGTGGACTGGAGCACGCCAGGCTTCCCCGTCCATCACCAACTCCTGGAGCTTACTCAAACTCATGTCCATTGAGTCAGTGATGCCATTCAACCATCTCATCCTCTGTTGGTCCCTCCTCCTCCAACCTTCAATCTTGCCCAGCATCAGGGTCTTTTCAAATGAGTCAGTTCTTCGCTTCAAGTGGCCAAAGTATTGGAGCTTCGGCTTCAGCATTAGTTCTTCCAGTGAATATTCAGGACTGATTTCCTTTAGGATTGACTGGTTTGATCTCCTTGCAGTCCAAGGGACTCTCCCACTTCTTTCTCGGTACTCTGTTACTTGAAAGAGCTCCAAGCTCTTTTAAGGCAGAATAGCTGCTTGTTTACCTTCCTATCTTCCAATACCTAATACACAGGAGATATCTGAAACCTGTTTGAGTAAGTGTTGAAATACTGAGTGAACCGTCCACAGTTCTTCTAGATAATGATTGGAAATCTGGACTAGAGCTTGGTCTCTGTACTCCTACCTAGTCCAGTTAGCCACTTAACCTCTAACAAATAGCACAACCCAGCCTCTTTCCTCTTTGGTGTTCAGGCTTATCATTTCCACATATTGGTCACAGCACAAATGATTAGGTTCTAAAGTTTTAAAAGTTTTCGATTTTATTCTGATAATGGCATTAGCATATCAGTGACTGTGTGGCATATAGACAGTACTGACTTCTATGGTGAGATAGGTCTAAGATTCATCTATCTGTATTTTCTTTCTCTCTTTCCTTTTTGGAGGGCTGGCTGTCAAACACTTTCCACACCACTGGCTGTTGCCTAGCTTAAAAAAACATATTGCGTCCCCTGAGATTTCCTAACAGTAACATCGCTCATTTCCTTTGTCTCTGGTTATTGACCACCATGTCTGCCATAACAACTACCAAAGCTATGACAAAGTGATTATAAATTAAATAACTTTTTGGAGGTAAGCTTCCTATTCTCACTCTGCCAGGCTCACCTGCTCCTGATTTAGGTAGCTTTGGTCAGGATGTTATTAAGATGCTTTTTTTCTAATCAGCACTGAAATTCTAGGGCTTGCATTTCCTTGGAAATATTCTGAAAACAAGACTGCCGCTTGACTCACTTAAGCAATGGTAAGTGATCATGATGTGTACTCAGGGAAACATCAACCAAGAGTTTCCTTTTCCCTTATAGAATGAAAAAAATAAAAACCAAGAAAATTAGCAAAGTCTCAAATAGAAGGGACATGCATATTACAGGCCACTTTATTTCTCAGTTTAGGGTTTAGATGAGATGGAAATTGATCTATCAACATCTCCATAATTGCCTGCAATACTACAAAATAAAATTCTGAGGGTTCACCAATCATATTTTAGTGCTGAACACTTTGTACAAGCAGCTGTTAATGACGCCAAATATAGTTTTCACAGCATGCGAAATGAGCTAATGACCAAGCCTACATTTCATATTTCAGAGAGCTTCTCTCAGTGCCATTAATCCTCAATTCTGCAGAGATTCCAGTCTGCAGATTGGCGCAGAGGTCAGAAGGAAGGATTGTTTTTGACGTCAAGGGACTAGCTAGCATGTTCCTCCTGTTGCCAAACTTAAAATAACCAAGACCTTTTTTTTTTCATATGAAAAGAGATATGTACGAGCAATCTCTGTCCTTTGGGACTTTTACCACATGCCCTGTGTATGATCATGAGAAAGATCCTCCCCGGAATCCTATGGGCTGGGTTTAAGAGTCAGCTGGGATGCTCAATGAGCTGGCAGCAGTCACTACGGCAACACAGTGGAGACCACAGCTGACCCTTCCCATTACTCTGGCCCACAGACATTGTAAGCTGGGCAAATTTGATTTGTTATACATTATACTGTGGTGACTTTCAGGAAAAGTGAGATTTGGGCTTAAGTATGTCTCTGTATTTTTAGAATTGATGTATTTCACAAAGAATAGGAAAGCAATATTAATAATGGTAGTTAGGAATCATTACTGTATGCCTCAGTGGGGAGGTATTATACACAACAATTTTGTAGCAGAAAATTCCACATAATTTGATCCCCTGTAATTATTTAAAAATTATCCTGTAAATGTATAGCAGGATCAGATTGTCTTATACTTTGACCATGTATTAAAAAAAAAACTCTGAGACGAGCTTTTGCAATGTTGTGGGAGAGAAACCTTCAAGTGTATGGTTTTTAAACCTCTCTCTCTATAGGCTTCCCTGGTGGCTCAGACGGTAAAGAATCTGCAATGCAGGAGACCTGGGTTCGATCTCTGGGTCAAGAAGATCCCCTGGAGAAGGGAATGGCTACCCACTCCAGTATTCTTGCCTGGAGAATTCCATGGACAAAGGAACCTACACAGCCTATTTTTAAATGGTCAATAATTGAGTCCTTAAAGCTTGCCAAACTCTATAATGACTGACGTTTACATGTATTATCTTAGAATATCTTCCCCACAGTCCTATGTACTTTAATATTTAGCATTTTACAGATGGAAAGCAGGCAAAGCAGCTCACCCAAGGTCATAAAGATAGTGAGGAGGAGAGCCTGGATTTGAACCCAGGCAGTCTGTCGCCAGAGTCTGGGAGCATAGCCACGGCAACATAAGGCTTCTTAGGAGCCAGATGGGCCCAGAGTACATCGGAAGAACCATTTGGAGTCATTCAGAATCAACCAGGTTACATCAGTCACAACACAATTTTTGGCAACAGAGCAACGGCAGACAACTCCATGTGTTTGGATTTTGATTCTATTGAATGAAAGATACCATACATTCATTAATAATGATTATTTATTTCTATAAAATATCTGTCAGTTATTCCTTTCAAGATTAAAATATGTGGGCCTAAAATAGTCTTTACCATTTATTTAGAACATATGCATGACTTTTTAAAATTTAAAGGACAAAAGAGTTTCCAAGCAGTGACAGTAAAATTCAAAATATTGACATATTTTGAAAGAGCACAAGCTTCGTGATTCTTCTCAACTTCAGTAAGCAAAATAAAAACAAACTACCAGATCATGGGACAACCTCCCACCTTTTTTTTTTTCTTTCAACATCTCTACAATGTTTCCAAAACATTTGATCATTGAAATATTTTATTAAGTTAGTTTTAATAAAGACATATTTGGCTCAATTGAAGGCAATTAGGAACATGTATTTAATGGCAAAAGTTTCCCCCATTCTAGCAAGTGGCATGCATAAAAGACTGCGTAGGTTTCTGCATCCTCTTTTATATATATCTCATAGAAGATACATATCCACATAGAAAAGTTCTCCATTTCAAACCACATTTTTTTCCTTCTCTACCTCGTCGAACTTCATATTGCTTTTAAGACACTGTGTTATCCCTGTTTGTATTTTATGGACTCATATATTTATCTTGCTTCTACTGAAGTACAAGCTCATTGAAAAAAAGAAAACTATCTTACTCATCTCCCTAGTCCTTGAGTGTCTTGTACCACAAAGATACTTACTGTTGGCCAGACAGCACTGAAAATTAAGGTATAGAATCCGAGTATCCCAAAGTTATATATGTGTCTTCTGAATTTTTTTATATTATTAATTGTGTAATCTTTTATGTGTCTAATCTTAAAAGCTACTTTTTAAAAATCTAGTTGCAACAGGATTTCCTCAAAACACATTCATAAATTGCCACTATTATATAATACACAAGCATGTTTTCAAAATAGAATCACATGCTAAAGATAGCTGACTTCTTCTGAATCCAATATTTCCATGATAAATTGAAGAAAAAATATTTTAAAGAATGATAGCCCCCATTCTTTCTTCATTGTATTTGGTTGAAGAGTAAATATAAAATGAAATACACTCAAAGAAACCACAACTTAAATACATTGCCCTTCTTCAAATAATATCACAAATATTTACCCAAGAATTTTAAAAATAGACTAAAATATTGGGATGGAGTTGTATACACAGCTATATTTAAAATGGATAACCAAAAAGGACCTACTATATAGCACAAAAAATAAAACACAAATAGACTAAAATATACTGGGCCTATTATGCAATTTTCCATAAGAATATACTTTTAGACAATATAGCCAAACTATTCTAGTGTATCTCATGTGCTATTTTCTATTTGGGGATATCGAAACTGCTAGAAGAAATGAATGATCAATGCCCTCCTGTTTCCTTGGATACTTCAATTTCCCATGAAATGTGCTTAAAGAGAGAAAAATAAAGCTTCAATGTCAGAATATGTCAGTATTAAGGACCATACATTTAAGAACTGTGCACTAAAATCATCCTTACCATTTAATGTGTTCTTAAAAAACTTGTTTTTACAGTAAAAGGGGGGTATTAAGTTGATTTCAAAACCCATAATATTAGAAATGTGTGCATAATAAATATATTAAGAAAATGTGTAAATTAAACTGGCAAAATATGTCATCTCCAGTGAACTGCTAACCGTTATAACCTACACTATCAATCATGTCATTGATACTAATGGCTCTCTTGGATCAGGAATCTAGGAAACAGCTTGTAAAGGACATAAAGTGAGCCTATATTTATAGAGATGTATTCTGTGTACTTTTTATAACTACCTTGCAAAATTGCAGGTGGAAGATTGTGAAATATCCAATTTAAACAAAAACTGTGCACAGCTATTAATATTTAGGTTCTCTGTGACTATTTTGGCACTGCTTACCCAAGTGAAGCTAAAGTATAACTCAGTTTCTATCTGTTCTTTCAGAGGAATAATGTGGTCAGTAAGGAAAAGATAAGTTGACAGAGCTCAGTGTGATGGGGATGTTTTTCAAGACTATAACTTACACAAGATCCCCCAAGGAATTAATGTAGAGATGAATGCACCGGAGCTGACATGAGGATGAAAACAATATTTCATATAGTTCTGTCAGCAAACCATGTGCCTGCCATCATAATTTATGGTCTCAGCTATCTTGCCCTTAGCAAAAATAACTATATGCAATGTAAGCAATTATTTGGGTATTGAGCAGTATTTTCAGTAGAAGTGTTTTTAATTAAAATTAACTAAAAACAGAATTTTGGAATCACCAGCCTGCAGATGAACAGCAGGTATTATAATGCTGTAACAATAATTTAAAATTCATACACTCAATTTCTGAGTAACTTTAAGCCATTCCATAAATGGAACAGTCTGAATAAAATGAGTGATTTGGAAATTCAATAAATTATGAAAAATAGTCTCAAGAAATTATTAATATATAAATAACTGATAATTGTGGACATTTCATAATTTATACCATACGATGACCTTTGAAAAGAGCAAACAATGCCAAAAAGAAACTATCGTCAGCCGGGCAATTAAATATATTGCATTATCCTAAAATTCTAACCAGTTTTTGGCCAAATAATCAAACTGCCAAGGGAAATAAAGCTCTGAGACATTTTGTCCATCACCTAAATGATAATACATGCTTTAAAAAATCCAGAAAATAAAATTATTTGATGAAGTCATAAATACCCTGATTGGAATAAACTAGTCTTATTTTCAAGTAATTTTATTAGCTATTAACATTTTCATGAAAGTGAATGCAAGCTTATGTGTGGTTGCCTTAAAATCTAACAATTGTCCCAGATATTCAATAATCTTTCCCTTCACATACCCAGTACCATTAGCTGACCTACAGTGGCCTAATACTCAAACTGCAATAGAGCCTACATATCTCATATCTGGCAGAAGACAGGTTGCTACATCTACTAACCTTCCAAAATCACATACATATTCTCTCAAATGTTGAAAACTCATGTGCTGTCATCTTCAAAACATCGGTCAAAAAATGTATTTGGAAATTCAAAGTTTTTTCAGTGTGACTCTCAAAAGCAGCACAGGATTTCAAAAAATAAAACTTGTTGCAAAACGGAGAGAAAAAATGGCATATAATAATGCTAATTGTGTTTACTGGAGCTTTGTACAGTAAATGGAATTTAATTATGTCTAAATCATAGTAGCTAAAAAGTTGCAAAGGAGTTATCTATCCACATGAACCAACAAAAAACTTCTGAATGACAGAATCTCTTCCTCTAAGAAGGACATCCCCTTTCAATAAGACTCCTATTTTGTGAGAAAAGTCACATTGGTGGAAAGGTCATAGCCAATTTGGCCAAATACATACTTTAAATCAAATGAGTGATTATTTTGCCAGAATTCAAATTAGTGGGTTACCATACAGGCTGAGCGCCGAAGAATTGATGCTTTTGAACTGTGGTGTTGGAGAAGACTTGAGAGTCCCTTGGACTGCAAGGAGATCCAACCAGTCCATTCTGAAGGAGATCAGCCCTGGGATTTCTTTGGAGGGAATGACGCTAAAGCTGTAACTCCAGTACTTTGGGCCACCTCATGCGAAGAGTTGATTCATTGGAAAAGACTCTGATGCTGGGAGGGATGGGGGGCAGGAGGAGAAGGGGACGACAGAGGATGAGATGGCTGGATGGCATCACCAGTGCCATGGCATTGATGGACGTGAGACTGAGTGAACTCCAGGAGATGGTGATGGACAGGGAGGCCTGGCATGCTGCGATTCACGGGGTCACAAAGAGTCGGACACGACTGAGCGACTGAACTGAACTGATACACTGTTGGATCTTGAACGACTTTCTTCCTAGATCTGCAATTTTTGCTAAAGAGACCACATTCTCTTCCATCCTGACAGAGCTTTGGAACTCAAGGAAAATGAATACCTACTTAAGATGTCTATGGATTGCTGACAATAAAAATAATATTTAAACTAAACCTAAATACATCTTCATCACTTCTTTCCGTAAGAACTGGTCTCAGACTCCTTTAGTGCAGAGACTGCAAGAGACTGCATTCATTCTACTGGGATGGCCAAAAAGTTATTTTGGGTTTTTCCATACAACATTACAGAAAAACTCTTTTGAGCAAATGTTTTGGCCAATCCACTAGAAGGCACCACGGTATAGGGGGCATGTGGGTAGGGTGGGGATTAAGTTTGAGGAAGAGGAAAGACCAAACGTGAAGCTTCCCTTCTTTGAGTCTTTTCAGACTGGCTTATAGTCCCTTCTGTGTGCAAACAACGTAGAATATAACCCTCACTTTCTATTGATACTTTACTATAATTGTCTCTATATGTGTTTGTCTTCTCCAGTATGGCTCCTGTTCTCAAGGGATTCAAAACGTTTTCTTCTTTGTAACCCTAGATGACCCAGTCTCTAAATATTAGATGAAAAGTAAATAAACACAATAAACTTGGGCAAACTATTTAATTTCTCTAAGGATTTCCTGAAAAAATAGTAATTACCTCTCTAAGCAACACAGGGGTTTAATACCCATTTTGGATTTTTTTTTCCCCTGAGGATCATGAGAAAGTATTTGCAAAGTAACCATGGCCCATGGTATGTGGCCAGTAAATGCATTTTCCTTCCCTTCCTCCTACTCTGAACAAATATATGAATAAAGAGGGCAGAGAACACCTGTTCAATTATAAATAGGACCTAGAAGATGGCTCTTTCTAAGGAATAGAGACTGTTTTAAACCACAGTGGCTCAAGAAAGGGGCTGGAAGGTGGACAAACCAAAGTTGAAACCGTGGCTCTACTAGAAAACTGGCAAGATACATTAGCCTCTTTAAACCTCAGTATCCCAATTAGCAAAAGAGAATTAAACCCACTTCCTAAACAGCTTGTATGAAGTTAAATAATAAAATGCCTGAACAGAGCTATTACAGAGATTAATTTTAAGTGCTCAATAAATGATGGTTAAATCTAGCTAAACACCTATCAATCAATATAGCACAATAGCAAAAATGTGAGTTTCCTAAAACCTCCATATGGAGACATAACCTAGAAATATTTTAAAAATCACAAATAGCAACATGTGTGAGGCTTAAAAAGAAGAATTAAGTAACAAAAAATGAGTTTAAACCTTAGCATCCCTCTAGTAGATATGACGAAAGATGAAAGATTTCAGTTCTATGGATATTTGTTTTCTTCCCTGCCGCCGCTGCTGCTAGGTCGCTTCAGTCGCGTCTGACTCTGTGCAATCCCATAGACAGCAGCCCACCAGGCTCCGCCGTCCCTGGGATTCTCCAGACAAGAACACTGGAGTGGATTGCCATGTCCTTCTCCAATGCATGAAAGTGAAAAGTGAAAGTGAAGTCACTGAGTCATGTCCAACTCTCAGCGACCCCATGGACTGCAGCCCACCAGGCTCCTCCATCCATGGGATTTTCCAGGCAAGAGTACTGGAGTGGGGTGCCATTGCCTTCTCCGGTTTTCTTCCCTAGAAAGGGATTAAAAGACAGAGTTGGAGAGAGAACTACAGAAAGCCTATTGAAATACTGGGAACATTTTTCTCTTTCTTCTTCTCTTACAAAGAACATCTCTGAATCATAGACAAACTTCATCCCTGTCTTTTACCCATATCCCAAACCCGGCAATGAATATTTCGAAAGACCAGCAGACTTTTCTGAGTCTTCCTACTGCATACTGTTGTTTATCAGCTGCTCAGTTGTGTCCAGCTCTTTGCGACCCCATGAACTGCAGCACGTCAGGCTTCCCTGTCCTTCACCATCTCCCAGAGCTTGCCAGGCTCATGTCCATTGAGTCCGTGATGCCATCCAACCATCTCATTCTCCGTCGCCCCCTTCTCCTCCTGCCTTCAATCTTTCCTAGCATCAGGGTCTCTTCCAATGAGTCGGCTCTTTGCATCAGGTGGCCAGAGAACAGCAGCCTGCTGCATGGTGCCCAGTTTCTCCAAGAAAGGTCATCCACCTTTGCCTGATGCTTCTCCCTCAGCCTGTCCAGCCCTCCCTTGGATTTTATCCTCAGAGCAGCTGCCTTCCTGGCTTCCAAACCAAATGCCGCCTGTACCTCCATCTGCTCTTCTGCCTACGCTCCCAGAGCCATCCTCTTTCCTGGCTACCCACCAACTCACCCACAACTCCTAGATAGTAAACAGATCTGCACCAAAAAGTAAGGTGGTGCATCTCAAATTAAAAAGCTGACAAAAAAAAGAGTTATCAATGATAAACACATCAGCACATTTTATTTCATGGTGTTTATAAGTTAACAAAGCCCTTTTCCATCCCTGATAGCATTTGGACCTGTGCTAACTCCCAATACATTTCTAATAAAAATTAAAGGCTGTTCACTTAGTGCCTCTTACGTGTCTTAAGCCATGTTATTTTAACCTTTATGACAAGTCTATCAGGTAAGTCTAGTTTTCACCATTTTCAGATGAGGAAATTGGAGCTTGGGTGCTTTGCTGATATTCCTGGGTTTGGGCAACTAGGTAACTAATGGACCTACAATCCAAGGGTCTGAATTGTAGTTCAATGCTCTCAGTCCTTAACTAGAAAGTAGGAAATCATAGTTCAATAAGTGAAATCTAAAATAAATCCTCAGATACCAAAGACACTAAGGTTAGTTGTTTAACTTAAATTGCCACCCAATGTTTAAGTATGTTCTCACTTCAGTTACTCTTTGCATGCTATTCTCATTCTCAGGGGACACACAAGAAATAGCTTCATCATTTTTCCAAACTCAACTACTCTTGAAAACCAAACCAAAGACTTGGGGGTACTGCTTGAGCCCACTGACTGCATTTTGCTTCCAGGCTGACAACCTGGCCGGGTCTTCAGATTCCTCATGAAACTGAGCAAAGTAAGACAAAGAGAATTGCTTCAAAAATTACTAATGACAGTGTTTCATGATGATCCTTGAATTCTGACATGATAATTATCATGCCAGCTCTGTTGGTCAGCCTGCCCAGGCTATCCTGACTTCTCAGTATCATCCAAGCCAGTGACTTACTCCTTCCTTTCTAAGAAATCCTTTACTCATGGACAGAAGAAACCCTCTTCTCTGTGACAACGCCACTTCCTCTTTCTTCACCTCCCCCATCACTGACTCTCCTCCAGTTTTACTTTTTGTTCTACTGTACCATATTTTATCTTTAAAATTAGAGTTTTCTGAAGTTTGCTCCTGGCACATCTTCTTAAACTGATGTATCCTTATATGCTCAGCATCCAAAAATGTCTAAACCTTTCCTAGACCATCTCTTGGAGGTCTGGAGACCACTCCAGACTTTTATATACAAAGTGAAAGTGAAGTAGCTTAGTCGTGTCCGACTCTCTATGACCCCATGGACTGTAGCCTATCAGGCTCCTCCGTCCATGGGATTTTCCAGGCAACAGTGCTGGAGTGGGTTGCCATTTCCTTCTCGGGATCTTTCCGACCCAGGAATTGAACCCAGGTCTCCCACATTGCAGGCAGACACTTTACCGTCTGAGCCACCAGGAAGATCTTTATATACAAAGAAGAACGTAAAAGTGTTAGTCACTCAGTCGTGTCTGACTCTTTGCAACTCCATGGACTATAGTCAACCAGGCTTCTCTGTCTATGGAATTATCCAGGCAAGAATACTGGAGTGGGTTGCCATTCCTTTCTCCCAGGCTTCAAAAGACACTTCAAATCTTCTACTTAGACATCTCTTGAAAATCTCAAATGTAACATCTCCATGTTGGAACCCTTTTAAACCCTAGTATCAACAGTAATCTATTCCTTAACCCGTCTTTCCTCTAGTAGTCAATGGTGTTGCTATCCCTTCATTTATTAAAGCCAAAATTTGGGAGTTATCCTCTTTTCCTTTTGTCTTTCCAACTCTCACTGCTCACATCCAGTTCATTGGCCAATCCTACCTCAAAAACATGTTTCATTTTTATGCTCTTTTCTCCCCAAAAGACACCCCCAAGTCCAGTTGCCTCCTATGTGGTCTCCTTTCTGTCTTTTCCACCTATATCGAATAGAATGATCTTTTAAGATTATGTCAGAATAACTCATGGCCATGCTTAAACCCTTTAATAGGGCTTTTTGTTTGTTTGTTTTGTTTTTACTGTCTTGGAAGTCAGACACACAGAGTTCTTAAGATCTGGCATCCTTTAGACGGCGCCTCGTGACTTTTGCTCTGGTTGGTCCGGTAGCCTGGAGCACTCTCAGATGACTCACTGTCATCCTTTGGCTCTCGGTTTAAACATCACTCTCCTCCTTGAAGAGGTTTTTCTTAGCCACCCTATCCAAATAAACCAGCCTCTGTTCTATCATGGTATTCTCTGTCTTAACAGAATCTGCAATGTTTTCAACCATTGCTTTTGGGTTTGCATCTTAATAGCCCCATTTTCTGCACCAGAATGTCACCTCTGGGAAGAAAGGGGACCCATCTGCCTTGTTCACTGTCTTATTCTCAGCACCAAGAAGAGCGCTTAGGGTGGATTAAGTTCCTGGAGTAGATGAATGAGAGAAGCAGTGGAGGACAGATGGGGAGGTGCTAACATGGTTCCAAGAAGAAAAACATGCTACAGGGACCTTCCCTTCTATGTGTAGAATGTGCTGTTTGTCAGCAAACATTCTCATGAAAAGTTGCATCAAGGTTTCCAAAAGCCACTGCCACCCACAACCATGTGTGTGAGCCACAGGTCTATGTTTCACTGTTTATAGCAACAGTCACACTCTGCCATGGTCGTTGCCGTTGTGTATGTACAGAGGAAGGGTCTGACAGCACCCAGTCAGCTAAGGATGCTAGAAAAAACTCACTCCCATTCAGAGAGAGATTCCTGAATTAAAGTGAACAATTTTTAACTAGTTGTCTACATACACAGTGGCCAAACTAGACAAAAGTGCTAGTCAACTTATCTTGAAGGCTGTCTGACCGATAGACTGTATCCTTGGGCAATTCTATTGCAATAATGTGGAAGAGCTCTGAATATCAAGGCAGAGAGCCTGGCAAAGGTTCTGCCACTTGCCAGATGGCAGTCACTGACCATCCCTGACCCTCTTCATCTGGAAGAGGTCTTCCTTGCCTCCTATACAGGTCTGTTATGAATTTCAAGTTTAAAAAAATGTAGTTGAATGCCCTTGAAAACTATACCATGTTCTACAATCATAAGGCAATATTGTGTCATCTCTCAAATAAATACTAATGAAAATCGAGCATATTTTCTTGATTAGCTGAATGCAGAGATACACTGCATAAGGTCATACGATTATCTGCTATGCAAAATAGAATTAAGTATTGATTTATCCCTATTTTGGATACTGAAAGTAAGTAACATCAATATTTGCTATGATGGAATATCTTAAAGGGCAAATTTTTACCTAAACAGGACACCAAACACAACCAACTCCAGTGAGATGACCTACTGTTGAAGTTTGATTACAAGTCAACTGCTGGTTTTATCACTTCTATTCAGGGAATTCTCTGAGATGAGGACCAGTGTTGTCTTCATTTTACATAATGCATCGAGTTTGAAAAGATACTAGCATATCGATGGTTACTCAATCCATAATTATTGAATGATTCAAGTGAACAAAGACTTAACATGTCACCCCCGTTTCTCATCTTCTCAGGAAAATCAATTAGGGCATTTTAAGGTAAGCATTTATCATTAGTCAGCTCACAATGAGCCCACACACTCACCTCATAGCCCCTCCTCGCCATGAACAACTGTCTAACACCAGGCTTACCCCTTTCATGTGTACAGATGGACCCTAACAATATTTCCCCAGAGAAGCCATGCCGTGTCAAGTCTTGGTTATCAAATATGCTTGGAAAGAGATGATTCAAATACAGAAAAACCAATCTGAGTGATGAATTTCATGCCACCTTACAATTTCATGTTTCCCCATGGGCTTAAGAATTGGTATGAGCTTATGAATTCAGAGTTTTTCCCTTCAACTCTTTTTCCTCCCCCGCTCCAGGAAGAGATAGTAATAAGTAGAGAAGGATCAACTGAGTCTAGACCTTTATCAAGTTCAGAACATGAAGTTATCCATTAAAGACTTCAGTCATTGTAGCCTTTTCTGGAAGACCCGGGATCCAAAGATGCCTATGAATGGCTAAATTGGGGGTGCCTTGGAACAACAGGACAGTAAATGGAATGCAAACTGCAGAATTAGATGGTAGTAACTCTCTACATATCCATGCAAAGCCTTGTGCTAGGAAAAAAACTAGGGATAAAATGATATATATGATGGTTCCTATCTTGGAGAGCAGAAAGGTATGTGCTAGACCTTGGACTGACAAATAGAGGTCTGTGGTGGGGGGTCAGTGTGTCTCAGTTTCCTCCCCAAGAACAACTAAATTTTTATAATATCTGAAAATTGAGAGGGCTTCCCTGGTGGCTCAGGCAGGAA
Source organism: Redunca redunca (assembly GCA_006410935.1). NCBI lineage: Eukaryota > Metazoa > Chordata > Mammalia > Artiodactyla > Bovidae > Redunca > Redunca redunca. The sequence continues at coordinate 1,342,504 of SJYQ01000305.1, forward strand.
AGAATCTGCCTACGATGCAGGAGACTTGGGTTCGATCCCTGGGTTGGGAAGATCCACTGGAGAAGGAAATGGCAACCCACTCCAGTACTCTTGCCTGGAGAATTCCTTGGACAGAGGAGCCTGACGGGCTATAGTCCATGGAGTTGCAGAGTTGGACACAACTGAGAGAATGACACACACACACACCTTCAAATAGTTTTCAGTTCTGAGAGACACCTTCATCACAAGTCCATGAGTATAGCTATAATTAGGATATCACGTGCAAAATTAATCAATCCAAAAGGATGTACTGAGCTTTGACTGTATCATCACAGATAAAGAAGGACTGAATTTAACTATTTTTTCATTTCACCTTAACAAGATACAAGTTTATGATAGAGCTCCCATCTCACTTAGAAGTTTTAACTCCTGAAAATACAGGAATCAACATCACTCGAAAAAATAATATTCACTATTAATAACAGCTACAAGTTACAAAGCACCTAGAATGTATCAGAATTTGTGTTTTACACAGGAAGAAACGAGGCTTTGACAGGCCAGTAAGCCTCACAAAATGTCACAGGTAGTCAGGATCAGAGCCAAAATTCAAACCTAGTTTTCTGTAACTCTGGAAAACCAAGTAATTTTGTTTAGGATGTTTTAAAAAGCCTACAAACTAACACACATGCTTTTTGACTGAAGAGATCTGATACTGGTTTGTGTATTTAAAAAAAAAGAACAGTAGAGTACTGACTGCTTTGCTAAAACTTGTCAATTTAATATTGTCAATTCTTGGTCTCTTCCTTCAGAAAATGGCTAAGAAAAAAAACAAGGCACCATCTTCCTGGAGCAACTTCCCATCAGGAGTTCAAATTCTCTCCTTGTCCTTTAAGTTAGAGGATGTTTCTGATTATGAGACTCAGGAGAGCACATTTTGAATGTTTTCCTCCACAGTGCCCTAAAGCTCTGTGTACACCTGGTTTTCCTTACAGTTGGCCCCAAAACACTAAAAACATTTTGCACAAAAGATTCTGAGATTGGTGTCTGTTTCCCCTATTGGGATCCCCAAGCTTTTTGCTCTGTATTTTATACTCTGACTTTTCTCATTTCCCTCCTAAAAAACAGCATACATTTTCTGGGCATTTTTACTGTAGTTTTATTCTAACATCTCTTTTTCACAGACTGATTGTAGCCTTTTTTTTTCTTATTGTTTGTATTTTCTCTCTAAACTTTGTGCCATATTTGTGTCCACTTCACTTGACAAACTTCACAGAGATAGGTTTTTATTTTTGTGACAGAACCTGGAAGAGTGTTTTTCTTTTTTCTTTTTTTTTAAACCTGGCCCTCCACAGAGAATAGAATATTCTAACAGAGCAATGAAGTTAAATCTCACATGTCACACTAGAAAGAGATGGTGAATGATTATTGTTTTTATACACTAGGGAGCTTTTCCTCACATTAAAAGGAAAGAGAATTCTTTCTTAAAAGAACTGCTCAGTATGAAAATTGAGGTGTAAAGAAAGAGTAAGTGCATATGAAAAGCATTATATTGGGATATGTTCAGTCTAGGCAACGACTCTGTTCAGTCACAGGCAGGATGCAAAAATAGTAACTTCAGCAAGAGGCGTGGCCATGATAGCAGCCTCTAAGATGGCGCCCAGTGGCCTCCATCTCCTGGCTTCCCCACCTTGTGTTGCCCCTCCTACACTGACCAGGGTTGATCCCATGAGAGTGATGGCTTCTCACCTCTGATAGATGTTACAACTAGTTCTCGCCCTCTCTCACATCACTGTCTTCACATGAGGGGAGCCATGTCCTCAGAGTCTTACCAAGGGTCCCACAAGAGAAGGGATAGAAGACTCCTGTCAACAGCCAGGTGAGTGAGCGTATCTCAATCAACCCTTCCCAGGCAAGCCTTGGCCAACAGCTTGACTACAATGGCACGGGAGGCCAGGAACTGGAATTGAAAGAGTGTGAGACAATGTTTGTGATTTAAGATGGTAGGTTTGGAGATACTTTGTTATAAGGTAATAAATAGCTAATATAGTCAGTGGGAAAGGATCCACCTGCCCGTGCAGGAGACTCAGGAGACGTGAGTTCAATCCTTGGGTTTGGAAGACCCACTAGAGGAGAAATTGGCAACCCACTCCAGTCTTCTTGCCTAGGAAATCCCATGGACAGAGCTGGGGGCCTACAGGCCATGGGGTCACAAAGAGTCAGATACGACTGAGCACACACAGGGTACAGACATGGGCATAGATGAGCGCTTAATCAGACCCCTTATTGGCATAGGTCTAAGTGGGAAGAGGCAGAAATATTCTAGTGAATGATGATGATGACGACAGTAAAGAACATGATGACAAAAACTCTAATAGTTACAGCTAACGCCTATTTAGGATTTACTATATACCAGGATTTGGGCTATGTCCGTCGCCTACACTGTCTCATTTAATTCTCACATAAACTTTTTTGAAATGAGAATGATGAGAAAACCAAGGCTGGGAAAAATCAAATACATTTTCCCAAGTCACAGATTAATGGATAGCAGTGATATTTTTATAGTCAGGTCTGTTTGACTCCACATTCCCAAACCACCCCATTAACACATGGCATATGAGATTGGTTGAGTTAGTGTCAAAGTGACCATAAGGACAAGATCAGTGGGCAACACTGACTGAAGCCTGGTCAAGAAGCCCAAGTCTGGAGTTACTCACACACAGTATCAATGTAGAGGAGCAATCTATTTTTATCACTATCTCTTGGCCAAGCCTAAACTCACCAAAGCCTGGTGAAGTGAAAAAATAGATTTTTCGCTTGCACCATCATAATCTCCTCAGAAAGGGCTCCCCAAAAGTGCCGTCTGAGTCATGTACAAACTCATGTCACAGCGAGAAAACAGGTAACAGGTAAACACTCACGGGAGACCCGTGGGGAACTCAATGGATGCCTTGTGCTGCCTGGAGCACCAACCAGGACTAAGTTACTACTGAAATTTAATATTTGGTCTGCTTCTGTATAAAGTGCTTCACAATAAATCCCATAATATTTTTCTGTGAAGAAATCTGTACATACATGGGAAAACAACATTGTGGTTTGTAAGAATATGACACAATCTTGTCCCCCTCCCTTCAGTTTCCTCAAAGAATTCAGGTGAAAGGGAAAGTATTAGTCGCTCAGTGGTGTCTGACTTTCTGCAATCCCATGGCCTGTAGCCCGCCAGGTTCCTCTGTCCATGGATTCTCTAGGCAAGAATACTGGAGTGGGTTGTCATTTCCTCCTTCAGGGGATCTTCCTGACCCTGTGATCAAACCTGGGTCTCCTGCATTGCAGACAGAGCAGATTCTTTACCATCTGAGCCACCAGGAAAGCCAGGTATCATGGAGAAAATTTTAAGAGAGAAAATTGACAAGTCGTCTTTGCTTTAAGGATGCAGTATGACAATTCTTTATCCATGTTATTCATCATTTCAACCATTTTTAAAATATGTAGAATGATAGATAAACTCTATTTTCCCTGCAAATTTTGTACTTATATACGATTAATAACCTTCCAGTTTTTAACTTGTTGAATAACAAAGATATTTTGCTTACTTGATCAATGATCAGAAATTCTGAGGGTCTATTCGGCAGCATTGTTTATATAAAAATGTCAGTACTTTAGGGTCAAGCATTACTGTAATGCTTGCCATTAACCTGTAGAGTAAAAAGGAACATTTATTTATCCAAGACAAAGACAAAGGAGGTCCCCATTCAACAAACAACCTGGTTTGTTCCAGCTGAGTTCATGATGAAGCCTACTCACACCACCATCTTGTTGCCAAAGAGCATGATTAATCTAAAAACTGGGGACATAATGTAAGAGCAGAATTATACTACTTATTAATAAAGTATATGCCCTCTAATGAGCAATGCCTGACACACTGCCCTTGACTAACGTAACTGTTCCCAGATTTTTTAAAATAAATCATATATAAATGTGCCTTCACTAACAAAATGACAAAAACATACATAATAGTTTGACTTTCTCAGACAGGGAAATTGTGCCTCTAGAAACATAGGTGATTTGACCCTGAAAACAATTAGGATTTTCATGTTGTTGTCATACAGAGGAAAAGAGCAAATCAACTTCAGTGCCTCATCTTTTTCTTGAAATACACAAATATATATATATTTAGGAGGCAAAGACTCATTTCAAATTATTTCATCAATAATTTGGCTTAATCTACTGGTTCTTTGGGGCAAAAATAAATCTTGAGGAATGTAAATCAATTATTTCATGATGACATTTCTGGTTTAAAGAAAAAAAATTTTTTTTAAGGTAAGCATACTCTAAGAGAAGGCAATGGCAACCCGCTCCAGTATTCTTGCCTGGAAAATCCCATGGATGGAGGAGCCTGGTGGGCTGCAGTCCGTGGGGTCGCTGAGTGGACAAGACTGAGTGACTTCCGACTTCACTTTCACTTTTATGCATTGGAGAAGGAAATGGCAACCCACTTCAGTGTTCTTGCCTGGAGAATCCCAGGGACAGGGGAGCCTGGTGGGCAGCCATCTATGCAATCACGCAGAGTCGGATATGACTGAAGCAACTTAGTAGCAGCAGCAGCATACTCTAAGAAGGGGCCTTCACTATAGCTCGGATAGTAAAGAATCTGCCTGCAATGTAGGAGACCTGGGTTCGATCCCTGGATCAGAAAGATCCCCTGGAGGAGGAAATGGCAACCCACTCCAGTATTCTTGCCTGGAGAATCCCATGGACAGAGGAGCCTGGTGGGGTCGCAAAGATACAGACACGACTAAGTGACTAACACATACATACACTACACACTAAGAAAACAGGCAAGTATACATATATTTCACAGGTGAGGACTATAATATAAAGCTTAGTAGTTATCCCTAAGAAAGCGAGATCATTTTTACTAAGGACTGAGGAAAATGTTCCCGTTTTGCATATGCTGAAGGCCTTCCCCTGCTACAATGATTAGCTTTTACATGAGAGCAGTCACCTGGACAGACTGTAATTTCTGCCAGAACTAAAAGTCACAGTTCCCAACATAAACTCTACTAGAATGAGTCTTCCTGCTATAGGAAAGCATTTGCTCCTACACCTCTTTAACACATCTATAGGGAACTGAAACCCAGTGGTTTATCTTCAACTGGATACGTTATTGCCCCCCAAAATAAAAAAAACCCAAAAAACAAAACAAATTAAGTCTTCTGCTAAAGAGACAGAAAGAGAAGCACCATGGTTGACAGCATTGTTCCCCAACTTTTTACCCATGACTCCTCCCAAGCTAAGAAGGGAAGTTAAGTATTAAGAAGTAAGATTTTGTAGTTGGTTATCTTCTAATATACTGATGAACCTACCTGCAGGGCAGGAACAGAGATGCAGACATAGAAAGCAGACTTTGGACACAGCGAGGGAAGGAGAGGGTGGGATGAATTGAAGAGAGTAACACTGATATATATACTACCATGTGTAAAACCGCTAATGGCAGTCTGTGGTGTGGGCACAGGAAGCTCAGCTCAGTGCCCGGTGACCACCTCGAGGGATGGGATGGGAAGTTGGGGGGGTGGTCAGGAGGAAGGGGACGAGTATGTACTTGTGGTGACTCATGCTGTTGTATGGCAGAAGCCAGCACAATATTGTAAGGCAATTATCCTCCAGTTAAAAATTTTTTTTAAGTTTTTATAAAAGGAAGATTTTTGTCAGAGTTGATATTAGACATTACTCATAAATTGTTGTATGTAAGATTATTGACCCCTTCCCCTAATAAGAGTCCATTTTCAGCCCCCTTGGGAATAATATGCCCCCAGCCACTCGATGAACATGAGTTTGAGCAAGCTCCGGGAGTTGGTGATAGACAGGGAAGCCTGGCGTGCTGCAGTCCATGGGGTCGCAAAGAGCTGGACACAACTGAGCAATTGAACTCTTTGAACAATGTATAGACTGTGAAATTTAGTTCAAACTATTTCACCCATAAGACCAAATTTATGTCCTATGTCATTTCCTCCCACCATAACATTGATGGTCTTGTCTACCACCCAGTACAGAATTTTGAAGTGAAAGATCCTGTCATTCTTTATGGTAATTCTAGGATCTGGTTGTAGAAACCAGTACTTTCTTGTACACAAATGAACTTCACAGTTCCCCAGATCTACCAGACTCTTCCAGGTCTAAATGCATTCCATACACATTCCCCTTATTGGAGTCTTAGAAATTCCCTGGTGTCAAGACTGAAAAGCCAGTCAACGAAGTTTTGGGGGAGGGGGAGGGGAAACTGATTGGAAGGATTTAGAGGGAATTGCACAGAATTAAAAAGCAAGAATGACAGTCAAGGCAGCAGGAATGGGACAACGTCTACCCAACGCCCTGACCGAGGATTCCTCTCTGCAGACCATCTGTATCAAGTCTACAGTGTTGGCAACCCCAAGGCTACGTGATCTTAACAGTTTCAGCAATAACTTCTCTCTCTCAGTCTCTGCTCTCCTAGTTCAAAATCGCAAAAGAGAGATTCTGATTGGTGGCACACTATGGCTACACTCCCTGGAATAAGCTGTTCACTGTGCTTGAACCCAATGGCCATGGTTCAGGAACCACTGGCCACTAGTAAGCCCTTTATTATTTTTAACTTTATTCATTTAATTTTTTGCAGGAAAATTGTTTTACAGTGTTGTGCTGGTTCCTGCCATATAACAACATGCTGCTACTGCTACTGCTAAGTCGCTCCAGTCATGTCCGACTCTGCGTGACCCCATGGACTACAGCCTACCAGGCTCCTCCATCCATGGGATTTTCCAGGCAAGAGTACTGGAGTGGGTTTCCATTGCCTTCTCCTATAACAACATGAATCAGTTATAATTATATATATATATCCCCTCCCTCTTCAGCCTTCCTCCCTTTCCTAGATCCTACTCCTCTAGATGTGGTACACACACACACACACACACACACACACAATGGAATATTACTCAGCCATTAAAAGGAACGAATTTGAGTCAGTTGTAGTGAGGTAGATGAACCTAGAGCTTGTTATACAGAGGGTAATATGTCCTTTAACAGTGTCCGTAAATGAGCACAGGCATTCTGATAAGAGGATGCAGTGTTGAAGTAATTAATGACTGGCAATTTCATGCAAAAAAAACTCCCTGAGCCCATCTCATTTCTAAACTCCTATTCCTCCTTCAAGACGTAGTTCACAAGTTAAGTTTCTGAGAGCTGTTGTCAACATGTAAGTTACTGCTGGATAGTTTTCAGCAAATTAATATTTTCATTCATGTGCAACTTTATCAAATAAATTAAAACAGGAAAACACATTTTAAATGTTTTTCCAGAGGTTCTATCATGATATACTTTCTCACCTGCCCTTTAATTTCAGCACACAGTGGACAGACTCAGTGGTAAAAATGATGACCATATATATTTATATGTGTAAATACACATATACACACACATACACAATAAATGGATAATTGATGTTTATTTACATTACAGTGCAATCACTGAATAGGATAATGTACTTACAGGCTCATTCTGGCTGAAGATTTTTCTTAATTTTAAGTAGCATTATTTTAAGGTATACTTCCATTTTCCACCAATACTGGTAGAAACTTCAGCATGAGCCATGGAGAACAAAGGTCAGCAGATTCTGAGAAGGTTCATTCATTCATTATTTTTTTTTTAATTGAGCACATTACAAAAACAAGGCAATTGCACCACATGCTAGGGACACAGCTGAGTTTTAAAAATCGTTTTCTAAAATTTTGGCAAAATGATTAGTCCACTATTTGGAAACTGAGTTTTCAGACGTACAGAAAGATATTTTTGAAAGTGAGGTTATTTAAAAGAAATTCTTAAGTGAATAACTGTAAAGTCAGCATAAACTTAGGATGAAAAGCTTGATTGACACATTTTCCAGTTACTTCAGCTGTGTAACAAGTTAATAACCTAGTGCCGTTATGCTAGGACTGTGTGGGTCAGGTATTCAGACGGGGCACAGCGCAGGTGGCTCATCTCTCCTCCATGACGTCTGGGTCCTCAGATGAAAGACTTAAGCGAGAGACTAAGGCCTGGAATTATCCTTCCTCCCTTTCCTCCCTCACACATTTAGTGATCAATGCTATAATAAATGTCGGGGTGGGGCGGGGGGAGTCCCCAGTTCCTCTCTGTGTGGGTCTCTCCTGACTTCTCTACATGGGCTAGACTGCACTTTCTCACAGTTAAGGTGGCTGGTCTGGGCTACAAGATCAAGTGTCCCTGAGGGACAGAACCAGGTGAAAGTTCCATCACTTACGACTTCAGGACTATCTCTGTTCCATTCCCTTGGCTAGAAGTGAGTCTGAGGCTTGCCCATATCAAAGACAAAGGAAAAAGACTCCAAGTCTCCAAGGAGGACTGTCGACATCACATTGTAAGGACGGTCACATGGAGGGCATTTATTGATGTAGCCATCTTTGGAAAGATCCACTCCAATATAAATTAGATATCACTAATTTTTATTATAAAAATATGCCTTAAAATCCACACACACACACACAAAATAGCTTTCTGGATTCTGGCCAAATAATGATAACACTTGTAGTTGTTGGTCAGTTGCTCAGTCATGTCCAACTCTTTGCAACTCCATGGACTGCAGCATGCCAGGCTTCCCTGTCCTTCACTATCTTCCCCTTGTACACGAAAGTATTAAAGGATTGTATTGTAATCAGTACTTTTTCTTACCTTAAAATGACTTTTCGTACTCATTCATTTCACGGTAACGTTTCATCTTTTGCATTTTCTCTGGCAATAATAGCCAGGTAGGCAGTTCACTTTTGAAACTAAGACAAGCAAAATGTTTCACCAAAATATTTTTAGGCATGAAGTGGTTGCCCGGCAGCACATAAGGGAACAATTACTGGTTACTGATTACCTGGCAATCAAAGCTGATGTATACAACGCAACTGTCAACTTAAAAAATAGTCACAACTTAGATGAGAGTTATGTTTTATTTGGTGGGAATTCTTAGGACTTCAAGCTTGGGAGATAGTATCTCAAGTGAGCTGAAATGTTTTGAGGAGGCAGAGGAAAAAGTCAGTTTATACAGAAGTTTGCAACAAGGGGCAGATAGTCTGAACTTCAAAAGATTGCTGTTAATTAAGGGAAAAAAGATAGCTCAAGTTAAGGAATTTAGTACTTTTTTATGTATGGGAAGATGTAAGAGTCTGGGCTAACTGAAATTATTCCATTCATATGCATCTCAACTTTTGGGGCCAGAAACCTGAGATTTGACTTTTCATATCCTTCTTTCCTACTCACCATGGGGAGTGGTTGATGGCTGCCAGATAGCAGGCAAGTTTTCCTGGGTGTCCTCTGGACTCAGATATTCAAATTTGGAGGGCTGGAATCAAGGATGGCTGTGACAGCCCTGTTTACTGATATAGCAGGAAATACTCCATGTCACAAAACCAAGAATCAAAAAAGATCTCAGGTAATGAACTAACCTAGTCATGTTAAGTTCTCCCAGGATCCATCCAGATTCACTTTTAGAAAGACCCTTATTCCTAAATCCTACCATTTTTAAGTCCAACTTCCCACTAAAGGCAGCATTGACTAGACTGAAGAGCTTGTTCTTCTTGAACAGTTATTTTTCTCTTTCTACTTCGGTGTCACAGAAGTTAACGTCTTCTATTTGTTTCTCTATCTTCTGATTTAATTTCCCTCCTTAAGTAAATTCTCCACATCCTGGTAGAAGGATAGTCAAGTCCTTTCCCCAGTTTTCACAGTCACATACATTAACTAGTACGGTTCTGAATACAACCCATTCATCACTAAGTAATTATCAGCCTCTTCAGCATCTTCCATAATTGTAGGGCTTCCCTGGTGGCTCAGTGGGTAAAGTGTCTGCCTACAATGGCGGGAGACCTGGGTTCGATCCCTGGGTCGGGAAGATCCCCTGGAGAAGGAAATGGCAACCCACGCCAGTAGTCTTGCCTGGGAAATCCCATGGACCGAGAAGCCTGTTAGGCTACAGTCCATGGGGTTGCAAAGAGTTGGACACGACTGAGCAACTTTCCCTTCCCTTCCATAATTGTGAGTCAGAAGATCTACTGGAAGAAGGGATAAGCTACCCTCTCCAGTATTCTTGCACTTCCCTTGTGGCTCAGCTGGTAAAGAACCCACCTGCAATGTGGGAGACCTGGGTTCAGTCCCTGGATTGGGAGGATCCCCTGGAGAAGGGAAAGGCTACCCACTCCCGTATTTTGGCCTGGAGAAGTCCATGGACTCTATAGTCCATGGGGTCGCAAAGAGTCAGACATGACTGAGTGACTTTCACTTCACTTCACTTCTATAATTGTGACTGCATCATTCCAAATGCCTTTAACTCAGAGCTGGAAGGAGGGAAGTGATTGTGCTTCATGGAGTAGGAGGCAGAAGATGACAACAGATCGTGACATCCTTATGGGGTGTCACTGACAAACAGAAATAAAAACTTTATTTGAGAAACATAAAAATTCTGAAAATATAAGAATTATGACTCTTGATTCCAGTTTGTGATTCATCCATGAAATTAATAAAATACAATAATTAAAAAAAAAAAACATGAAATTTAAAGCCATGAATTTAAAAGATGCTTGCTCCTTGGAAGGCTATGACAAAACTAGATAGCATACTGAAAAGCAGAGAGATCATTTTGCCAACGAAAGTCCATATAGTCATAGCTACGGTTTTTCCAGTAGTCATGTATAGATGTGAGAGCTGGGCCACAAGGCTGAGTGCCAAAGAATTGGTGCTTTTGAACTATGGTGCTAGAGAAGATTCTTGAGAGTCCCTTGGACTGCAAGAAATCAAACCAGTCAGTCCTACTGGAAATCAACCCTGAATATTCACTGGAAGGACTGATGCTGAAGCTTCAATACTTAGGCCACATGATGGAAAAAGCCAACTCATTGGAAAAGATCCTGATGCTGGGAAAGAAGGCAGGCAAAAGGAGAAGACGACAGCAAAGACAGATGGTTAAGTAGCATCACTGACTCAATGGACATGAGTTTGAGCAAACTAGGAAAAGTGAAGGACAGGGAAGCTTGGTGTGCTGCAGTTCAAGGGGTCACAAAGAGTCGGACACAATTCAGCAACTGAACAACAGCAACAAGAATTATGACAAGAATCAGGAACTGATACTGAGAAGAAAGTAGACAGGATCTGCATGGAACTTTGTTCAGCCACATACATTTCACTTAAAACAGGTCACCCAATCTTTTGAAAAGCTACCATCATCTCAGTAAGATGAATTCTTTACCAGACCTGCCTCATCTGCCAGGTCTGATACTCACTCATTTTATGCGAACATGGATCATTCAGAAGCACTGAGGTTATTGAATAAAATGGTTAAAAGCACCTGTTCAAAAGCATGTGTGGCCTTTGATGTGAGACTGCCTGCATGCGCGCTAAGTCGCTTCAGTCGTGTCCGATTCTGTGGAATACTATGGACTGTAGTCCACCAGGCTCCTCTGTCCATGGGACGCTGATGTGAGACAAGGCAGTTTCAAAAGGGCAAAGTCTGATTAACCCAGTCAACATCCTTTTTCTACTTCCCATGCAGGACCCGAGACCAAATGCTTTTGTCAACAAGCTACTTTTCATTCTCCGTTCACTACTTTTCCTTTTTCACATTCTGAGTCACCGTTTTGAACACAATTTTGTGTAATATTAAAAGTGTCATAAAAAAAAAAAGTCTTCAGAAACAGCTTTCCTCAGCAATAGTCTAAAGCAGACTTACATTTAGAATCAGGAAGAAGCTATCTGAAGTTCCTCTGAGGTCACATGGACAGATATATATCATCATTTGCTTTTGAATATATTACCGTATAATGAGTCTTAACTTTCTCCATCATATGTGTAGTCCTTTTACAACTCCAAAAACTCAAAGGCCCTTTCCTTCTCTTTTCCTATTAGAAACGTTTGTTCTAATTTTTAAAAATTAATTTTTAATAGAGTATAGCTGGTTTACAATGTTGTGCTAGTTTTTGCTATACAGCAAAGTGAATCAGTTACATATTATATATATATATATATATATATATATATCCTTCTAAATTTCTAGATTTTGTATAGCATTGAAATATTTTTAATCAGAAGTTATTTCTAAAACCATGGACATTTCTGGGGGCGGGGGGGAGGAAAAAATCGTATTTGGAATTTGAATAGGACTAAGATTTCAAATGCTTTCCAGAATCATTTACCTAGGGCTTCAATAGCAACCATTTTGACCTCTAGTTTCAGGAAGGGCACTTACCGCCAGTTGCTCTTATCTAACATCTGTTTAGCAAGAACAGGCATTGAAAGATAAGAAGCAGTGAAATGGTTTCTCTGATGGCAAATTCTTGATTGCTACAGAAAGTGATTAAAAATACACAGCCTGGTAGTTTGACTTGCTTGAGAGGGGAAGGGGGGTGGAGTGGGAGTTTATATATGCTATGAGTAGTCAGGGTGGGATATAGTCAGGATGTAGTTTACAACAGAAGATGACATCTGTTTCTTCTATCAAAAAAAATTTTTTTGGCACGTTCTAACTTGTTATATGATCTGTCCAACTTATTTGATCATAGCTGATAAAAACTCTCTTCTAGAGTTCATGACAAATAAAATGATGCCTGGTATCTGTAGGTCCTCTGATTTTTTACAGGTATCTATTTGTAAGTGTCTTAGTAGGAAGCTATCTTTGAAGCCTATACTAGAAGATTAAAGTAAGAATGTATAATAAAACCCTTAAGCTTATAATATAGTGATTTTAATTCTTGGACTCTCATGGGTGACCATATGGTTGATTCCAATATACTGGGAAAATATAAAATATATTGGAATCAACCAAACTGTTTGGTTGATTCCAGTATATTTTATGGTTTTGTTTTTGTTTTTTGTCTTGCTCCCTTGGATTGTTTTCAGGCTTTACAGACAAAACAATTCACCTCATTTTTGTGTGGGGTAGCCACTCACTGCCTAGGGATGAAAAGGTTAACATTAGTGTTAATTGACTTAATTACTCTCACATAATGGACTATGTAGAGGCAATGCTAACAAACTGGTTTGTCCCTCAGTTCTAATTTTACCCTCTCTTTCATCAAGCCACATTTTTAATTACCTTCTCACAGTGTCTGTATTTATATTTGCCACTGCAAATTTACTTTTATACATCTGAAACACAAAGCAAAAGATGATACCCAGAATGTGTATAAACAACAAGTATTTATGAAGTGCCTAGCATGCTTCATCTCAAAGATCCAGCAGAGATTACAGACCAAGATTTAGAAAAAAATAAATAAGAGATCCCCAATTCATCCTATCCCTTACTCTCTTAACAGTTTTTCTTTTATTCTTCGTGGATCAATTCACCACTGGCCCTAGGGTAATAATCTTAAAACAACGGCATCTGTTTCCCAAGTACGAAGCTGAAGTTTGTTGAGTACTTTTTTAAAAAATGGGCTAAAAATTATGATGGACTTTGTTTTCTTCTGTAACTCAAATTTAAGCTTGGAAAATTTTACAGATGAACACAGCCAGGCATAGCCAAAGGTGTGCACAATGGAAGTACAGAGTAAATCTAATAATAAATCTCTGGCATTCCAATTCAGCCAGTGGAGCAATGAACAACATGAAGACTCCCAGGTACCACTCTTCAATAATTTTTTTTTCCCCAATTGCAGAATTCAAAAATGCATAAACACTAAAACTACCCAATAGATAAAGGGGAATTAAATCAATATAAATGAAAAAGGATTCCCATATTCATCTTCTTCTGTTAATACAAAATCCATTCATCAGTACCAAACAAAAATACACAACAGTACAGTATGAAGAAAGAAATATGTATTTTTTTGTCTTTTAAATTATAAATTATATTTTTTCTTCATCAAGTGCATTAAACAAACGAATAGATAGAGGATACTAAAAGTCTGGGCCAAATCTTAATACAATGGTTCTCAGCTTCACATTAGTGAATGATAAGAAATATGAAATCTACACTTAGTGAATTATCAATGAAATGAATTGGTCATTTCAGGTCAATTTTGTTCTTTACTTAAAAGTGATCATCTCTCACTATTCCTCAGTAGAGGATTATTTCAATAATAAATGAAATAAAGAATAGATATTTGACCTTCTAAAATATATCTATCTTATAACTTATGGTAAAAAAAAGAAATCCAATTATTCCCAAGAGAATTTAATTTTCTTGGAAAGAAAAAGACTTGCAAGGTAAAAATTAAAGTGATATTATGATGCTGAAATACATACATAAATCAAAAGATTCAAAAAATAAACTATTGAGTACCTGTGAAAATGAATTGTTTTTCCCTCAGCTCCAGAGACTAAAATCACTTATTAGAAATTACCAGTGAGTCCTCGGTTTTAACATCTCTTGGCTTAATTCTTCAATTTGATTAATGGAGAAAATAAACTACAAACGCAGTCAACTAAAGTAAGCTTTGGCGAGCTGTAGACGCAAAGCCATGTGGAGCTACTTCTTCAGTGATCGACGGAGACAGAAGGAGAGACAGGGTAGAAATACACAAGAACTAAAAGTTGGGAACTGAACCTGCAGGCAATAAATGAAAGCGGAACTGAAACACAAGACCCCATGGGCAGGAAGCCTGCCCCCTGTGTCCTCCACCTGCCTTCTGTCTGTGGAGAAACCTTAACCAAAGAGTAAGTTTAATCGGAGAAGTGAGAAACAAAGAAAAATAGTCAAAGGAAACCAGATAATAATAATGTAGTCATTCAGTATAGTCAGGAACTTACAGTTCCCCCTCGAGCGCCGTAAGTCATGTTCTGAGCCATATCCTATCTTATAGCTACTGAAACTCCCATCAGGTGGAAGAAGTAACTGCATGATGACCAGACCATAGCCATGACATCAGCTGCCCCGATGCCAAGAAATGACCTCTAGAAATGGAAACAAATTGACCCTGGAACTGAAGATTAATTGTACTTATCAATGACCGATTTCAAGATGATTGTCAGAACTGACTGTGCTGTTTCTTCATGTAGCCCCTTTCCTCAGCCTATAAAAGCTCTTGCCCACTGATTGTCAGTTGGGAAGGAGTTGGTCTTTGAACAGGTATTCACCATCCCTACTGGTTGCCAGCATCCAAAATAAAGCAAACTTTCCTTTCTCCCAACCTGGTGTCTTCACTGGCTTTTTGAGTGGCAAGCAGCTAAACCCCAGTTTTGGTTTCAGAAGCATCACTAATAATGCTAACTTGAAGGTCATCTCTTATTTTATCTGAAGATATATTACTAAACTATCATGTTAACATGCCATGAGAGAAAAAAGAATTAACTCTGGAGGCAGCAGATTGGAACAGATTTTACAGAAGAAAATGCTGAATTCAAATTTTACTTTGTACCACTTTTCAGTTATATGATATTCACAAAATCACTTCATCTTTTTGAGCCTCAACTGATCTTTAAAATGGAAATAGAACAGTTATGCCATGGGAATTAATCAAAGAATGATAAACTATGACGTATGTAAAGCACAATACCTGGCACATAGTAGTTATTTTGGAAAAAAGAAAAAGTTTTTCCATTCCAGTTGTCCTAAAGAAAGAAAAGTTTGACTGGGGAGAAAAGCCACAATATAAAGGAAAACCAGTGAAGCAAAAAATTTATCCTGTACAAGTAACTTAAAATGAACAAATATTTCCAGGCACATTATATAGTCATTCAAATTCTTAGTGAGCTCCATCAGGTGCTAAATATCGCATTAGACCATGAGGATCTAAACAAGGAGAATAAGTCTTGACCTTTTCAAGTAAGACAGTTAAGTAGGGAAGACATTCACTAATAGTTACCCCCAAAATGTGGTGTAACAAATAAAAGCATGAATGTATAGAGAAAGGCACAATGAAGTATGTCTGTAGTCACAAAATAACTTACACACCACTTTCGTTTGCGCCTAGAGAATCAGTAGGTATTAGTACTTTAATACCTACACTAATACACTGTTTATGAAAGAGCACTGCCAGTCCAGCAGCCTCAGGATCACTTGTGCATTGGTTAGAAATACAACTTTGAGGGTCCCAGACCTACTGAATGAGAAACCCTGGATTCAGAGCCAGTAATCTATGGTTTAACAAACCTTCCAGGTGATTCTGATGTATAGTAATGTGTGAGAACCACAAAACCAGGCGCTCAACAAGTAAATGAGGAAGATAACATTTCAGACAAGAAATGTTATCGAGTCCAAGATTGCTCTGCTCACCATACAACAGGCAAATAAGTCTGAGAGACAAGGTATTGAGGTAAGGTACATGACTTTTCTTTGCCATCTAAGAAGATGGCAGACTAATGTCTCAAAGCAACCATCTTATTGAGGTCTGAATGTCAGGTTCTTTTATAGAACTTAATTTCTTTTCCCTGAAAATATCTGCACAGAAAATGGGTGTCACACATATATAATAAGAGAAAAAATGAAAAATCCTATTAAAGAAGTTTGATCAAAGCATCAATAATATTCTCAAAATGGATTCCACCACGATTAATTCCATACCTCAGTGTCATTCAAAAACAGCTCTGCTCCAGCATGTGAATGCTGGAGGTGGAAAGAGAAGAGCTAGTGATTGTTAACTGGTGGTACCCTGGGAAAAACCATCCAGTTTTACTTATCTTCAGTTTTCTCATGCAGAGAATGGGCAAAAACCCACTCCAAAAAGAGTTATGAGAATTAAATAGACTAGGCATGTCAAAGTCACTGTGAAGTTTAAAGAATCAATAGCTATTAATATGTTGCATTGTATGGTAGTATGCATTGCAAGGTAGTCTTGTAAATCATATAACTTAACTCTTAACTGTTTCTGTGGAGGAACTGCCAAACAAGAATTAATATATAAAAGGTATTCTAATTGCTAGGGTAGAGGCACATTAGAAATACTTTTAACTTCTTTAATTTCTATTGGAGTTTGGCTGATTAATGGGCTTCCCTGATGGCTCAGTGGTAAAGAATTTGCCTGCCCATGCAGGAGACACAGGTTCGATCCCTGGGCCAGGATGATCCTCTAGAGAAAGAAATGACAACCCACTTCTAGTGTTCTTGATCGGAAAACCCCATGGACAGAGGAGCCTGGTGGGCTATGGTCCATGGGGTTGCAAGAGTCTGATATGACTCAGTGACTAAACAACAGCTGATTAAAAATGTTTTGATAGATTCAGGTGAATATCAAAGGGGCTCAGCCATACATATACATGTATCCAATCTCCTCCAAACTCCCCTCTCATCCAAGCTGCAATGCAACATTGCACAGAGTTCCCTGTGCTGTACAATAGGTCCTTGTTGGCTACCCATTTTAACATGTCAATCCCAAACCCAACCATCCCTTCCCCTCATCCTTCTCCCACCCCTCATAAACCATAAGTTCTTTCTCTACATCTGTGAGTCTGTTTCTGTTTTCTAAATAAGCTCATTTGTACCGTTTCTTTTTAAGACTGCGCATATAAGGAATATCATAAGATATTTCTCCTTCTCTGTCTGACTTCACTCAGTATGACGATCTCTAGGACTATCCGTATTGCTGCAAATGGCATTACTTCATTGTTTCTTTCTATGCCAAACAAGCCTTCACTGGTTAAGGCTACAAATCCAAAGTCAGACCCTACCAAATGTGAACAGAAGAAAGAAGTATCTGAGGGTCAGATGCTCAGAGCTGAAGAGAAAACCCAGATCCTTCTGCCTCTGGCCGCATTTCCTCTGTGGATGTAATTAACAACTGACACCTAATGATAACACAAGCAGAACTAGGAACAAAACCTGGCCTGCACTAAAGGTAAAAGTCTACAGGCTTTGCACCTGGATGTAAATGAACAGCAGACTACCGGCTGATCCTAGACACAGATAAGAGAAAGCATCCCGTGAATTACATTCAGACCCCAGGATTAGAAGAGTTTCCAATTTCAGATGCAAAGACAGAATTTTACCATTAACAAAGCCAAAGGGGAAATGACATTTGAAAACCAACAGATAGAGTTTTTTGCCTTCTCCTGGCTGAAAGCCAGGCGTTCAAGCCAAAAAGGACAGGATTCAAAGTCAGTTAAAAGCAGAAGGAGTAATTGCAGACATTCTGCCTCCAGCCAAGTTGAGGGTAATATAAAAAAACCTTGACTTCTTTAGGGACCTAGTTTTAGCCATAAAACCCTTGGAAAAATTCAATGCAAATGAAAATACAGATACAGTGCACAAAACATATCAGAGTCTGTCAGACTACCTCCTACTAACAAAGGACCTCAATCTCTCCTTTCTTCCTTTGTATAAATACTTTACTGTTATTTTACTTGCAACAGTTAATGATGCCAAATCCAGGCAGTGCCAAGTATAATAGATCAGGACAAAGCTGAGATATCACTTAAAGAACATTATGATTTTATTAACTATTTTAGCTAAATAAATTTATAAACACTTCTGGTACTTTATGTATAAAGATATTTTTAGAGCCTTTTTTCTGATAACAAAGGTTAGATGCTTATAATAAACTGGACTATTCAGAAAAGTGCTGAGAAAAAAATGACAATTATGATTCCCTCACTTAGTGGTAATGGTTGCTAACAATTTACTGTATTTCCCTGAAGCTTTTTAACATATATTTATAGTTTCATCACTTAGCATTTTGTCATAAGTACTTTTCCATATTGTTAAAACAAAAACTCTTTGAAAGATATGATTATCTTGCCTGCATAGAACTCTACCAAGATTATGTGATAATATAAACATGTCTCTACTGATGAACATTTAATTTTCACCCATTTGTATGCATGTTGTGATTAATTTCTTTGTGCATAAACCATTGTTTGCAGCTCATGCAGCTCAATATCAAAAAAACAAACAACCTAATCAAAAAAATGCACAGAAGACCTAAACAGACATCTCTCCAAAGAAGACATACCAATGGCCAATAAATACATGAAAAGATGCTTAACATCACTACTAGAGAAATGCAAATCAAAACTACCAGGAAGTTACCACTTCACACTGGTCCTAATGGCCATCATCAAAAAATCTACAAACAATAAATTCTGAAGACTGTGTGAGGGAAAGGACACTCTCCTACAATGTTGGTGGGAAGGTAAACTGGTTCAGCCACTATGGAGAACAGTATGGGGGTTCCTTAAAAAACTAAATGTATAACTATCACATGACCCAGCAACCCCACTCCTGGGCATATAGCCAGAAAGGAAAAAAAAAAATCATAATTTCAAACGATACATGCACCCCAGTGTTTATCACAGCACTATTTACCAAGCCAGGACATGGAAGCAACCTAAATATCCATCAACAAATATACAATGGAATATTAGTCAGCCATAAAAAGAAATGAAATTGTCCCATTTGAAGACACACCGATGGACCTAGAGACTGTCATACAGAGTGAAGTAAGTCAGAAAGAAAAAATAATATATATATATATACAATAAAGTTGTTTGCATTCAAAAACTATCTAAACAGTTGATNCTAAACAGTTGATGCAGTATTACCACAAAGCCTTTAATATTTTGTTGCAATGCCTCAAGTCTTTTTTGTTTCATATGCAAGGATAAATTAGATTGAGATCATATTACCATATTATCTCTTCTTCTTTTCTATGTATCTATAATGGAATCTATCAATATCTGTCAAAAATAATTGTACTAATTTGCCTGATTCTTTCACTCAGCATAATTTTAGCTTTTTCCCTAAGCACTAAATAGTTTTTAGAAACCTATTTTACCATTTTGGGGTGGGGGGGGCAGTGAGAACATTCCAGTTCTACTCTCTTCAGTTCAGTTCAGTCACTCAGTCGTGTCCAACTCTTTGCGACCCCATGGACTGCAGCACACCAGGCTTCCCTGCCCATCACCCAAGGCCTAGAGCTTGCTTAAACTCATATCCATCGAGCCAGTGATGCCATCCAACCATCTCATCCTCTCTCATCCCCTTCCCCTTCTGCCTTCAATCCTTCCCAGCATCAGGGTCTTTTCTTAGCCAATTTCAATTATACGTACAATGTTATCAACTATAGTCATCATTTAATACATTAGACCCTCAGATTTTATTCTTCTTACAATTAAAAGTCTGTACCTTATTACCAACCTCTCCCTATTTATCCCACCCCAAGCCCCTGGAAACCACTTTTCCTCTCTGTGGAAAAGGAGCACCATGCAGTATCTGTCCTCCTCTGTCTGGTTTGTTGCACTTAGAGTGCTGGCCTCCAGGTCCATCTCTGTTGTCACAAATGACAGGACTTCCTTTTTAAGGCTGAATAATATTCCTAAATGTGTGTGTCTGTGTGTACACAGTTTTCTTGATCCATTCATCTGAAACAGACACTTAAATTTTGAACATCTGTTTTGGAATGACTGCATGGTACTTCATCTCAGGAATTAAAATTACATATATAACATAATAGTAATATTCTTACTATTGGGTGGGTAGGTTAGAATTTAGCACCACCAGTTTATATTGCTGAAATAAACTGCCTAGTATATTTTTATATGCATTTCTGATTTCAATAAAGGGAATAAATACT